>PVIY010041937.1:0-21286 GCA_004026745.1 Myrmecophaga tridactyla | reverse complement strand
TGGTGGTGGTGGTGGTGGTGGTGGTGGTGGTGGTGGTGGTGGTGATGGTGGTGGTGGAGGTGATGGCAATGATGTGGTGGAGGTGATGGTGATGATGATGGTGATGGTGGGGGTGGAGATGATGATGATGGTGGTAGTAGCGGTGGTCGTGGTGGTCATTATGATGCTGGTGATGATGGTGGCAATGATGAGATGGTGATGAAGATGATGGTAGTGGTGGTGTACTGTTTATAATCATGGTGGTGATGGTGATGGTGATGATGATGTTTTATTGAGTGCTTCATGCATGTCAGGAGCCATGCCAAGATCTTTGCATGAATTGAGGTAGGTTCCATTAATATCTCCATTTTACAGATTATAAAATGTAAGCTTAGAGAGATCAGGCAACTTGCCGGAGATCTGACTACCATAAATCTCAGTACCAGGATTTGACCTCAGCTGATCTGCCTGTGGCTCTCAGACTTTGAGAACATGAGGCACATTGGGGTTTGCAAAGAGGATCGTGTGGCAGAAGCACATATGGGGGTGGTCCTGGATTGCAGGCTAGAACCAGACTATCCAGGGTCTCATAAGTCCATGTGCAACATTTTGAACCTTATCCAAGTGACTGAAAGCCCCTTATATTAGTCTCCCATTGCTGCTACAGCAATTACCATAAACTTAGTGGCTTAGACAACATAAATTTATGATTGTTTAGTTTTCTAGCTCAGATGTCCAACACAGGTCTCTCCAGGCTAAACTCAAGGTGTCACTTTCCTTCCTGGACACTCTAGGGGAGAATCTGTTTCCCTGCTCATCCAGGTTGACAGAATTCAATTTTTTGCAGCTATAGAACCAGATCCCAGTTTCTTGCTGGCTGTCAGCTGAAGGTCAGTCACAGCTTCTAGAGTCCACCCTCATTCCTTGGCTTATGACCCCTTCCTTCCATCTCCAAATCCAGCAACATCAGGCTGAGTTTCTTTTATGCTATGAACCTCTCTACTCTTTCTTTGTTTCATCCCCCCTCATCCAGGCAGGAAATGTTCTCCGCTTTTAATGACACATCCAGGTACATTAGGCCAACCCAGATAATTCAAAATAATCTCACTATACTAAGGTCTATACTCTTAATCACATCTGCAAAGTCTCTTTTGCCAGGTTCTGGGGATTCGGTGATAGACATCTTTGGGGGCCATCATTCTGCCCACCATACCCCCGAAGGTTGTTATGCATCCAGAAAACACACTGTGTTTTAGAATGTGTTTCCAGCAGTGAGGATGAGGAGGAAAGTAGAAAAATAAATCTGCACTTGCTTCAATTTGTATCTCCTTAAACCAGAATTTCTCAAACTTTCTTTTTCATTATCATCATCCTCTAAAGAGCCTTTTTCAGACTCTTAATCTCACTACTGTTAGGCAGAGCCCCTTCCCCCATGATGTGACCAACCCCTAGAAAATATTCCAAGAAGCTTTTCCCACCCATAATTTCCAGGAAACCCACCAAGCCCACCCCAGCCCATGCCCTCTGGCAGCTGTAATCTTGAGATAAATGCCCCTTACCCAACATCCACTCTCTAGCAGTTGCAACCTTGCATGATGATGGCGGCATTTGAATTTTAAACCTCGCCAATGAAAAGCTGCCAACTCCCAACTTAGCTCCGTGCTGCTAAAACCAACCAATGGAAACCTGCCACATTCCCACTCCCAAGCTAGACAAACGAAACCCACTGCCTCCCTTTCCATACTTCCCGCCAACAATCCTATATAAGCTGTACCACTTCCCCTGCTCGGGACTGTCACCAACTTAAGCGTCAGCCCCCCTGTGCATAGCCTCCCAATAAAGCTCCTTTATCACGTTTTGGTCTCTTCTTCTTCCCAGTTAAGAAATCTATCAGCCACTCTACAACAAAATGTTACTATCACAGATACACTGTTTATCTGTTTATATACTATATGTATTACCTGTGCTATATGCATAACATAAGATTTTTCACCATCAAAGAACCAATTTTTACCCAGTTGAAGATGATATTGCCCCAACTGAGAATGCATGCCTCCAAATAGGTGATTTGCTGCATACACACACACACACACACACACACACATCAGAGAACGGTTGGCAGTGTCTGGAGACACTTGCGGTTGTCACAACTCAGGGGAGAGGGGTGTTGCTACTGGCATCTAGCAGTAGCAGCAATCCTACATTCTACAATGAACAGAACAGCCCCCCACAACAAAGAATTATCAGGCCCAAAATGTCAATAGTGCTGAGGCTGAGAAACCCCCCACTTCAGACCAATTCATTCTTCATTTTGTTTTACTGTTAAATGATACACCTATCAACCTAAGTTCCCCAGTCACATCATAAGAGTGGAAACTGCACAGAGGAAGCACGTCTTGATGGACGTGATTACTTGATGGACCCACCCAAGTCCAGTCCAACTCAAACTGGATCCAAGATGGCGGTCTTTCCCAACATTCCTCAGTAGATTAAATTGGAGGGAAAGGAGGGAGCTCTAACAGCCCAGATCCCTTTCTCATAACTGAGCCCCTTTGCTGCAGCTCAGCGGGGAACTGAGTCTGTTTGACAAGTGTAAGCTTCTTGTCAGTGCTGTTAAAGGTTTCAAAGCCTCCCTCTCCAAGATGGAGATGTCTGAAGGAGAAACATCCTGGCGAGGGAGCACCGGCTGATGTGATTCGAACAGCAGGATCTTCCTGGAGTGAAGCCTGACCTTGTGCTTGTTAGAGGGGGAAGCACCGTTGATTTCTGAAGACTGTCAAGCGAGAGCGACTTTGGGCTGAATTGTAGGGAACTGGAGATCTATAAACCTTTTTATGTACGGGAAGAAAGGAGCCAGCATTGTTTCCAATGAGTTTCCCAGGCGAGGGGAGGCGAGGGGAGGTTGAGCGACAGTTGGACAAGGGGTGAGTTTTCCTTTTACTAACAGGCTCATAAAGCTACTTTAAAAAATAAATTAAAGCTAGAAAAATATCCTTGGCTTTACTGCCAGAAGGGAAGGGTGACGGGACGGTGCTGAATAGCTTGGCTGTGACCTTGCTGGGGACGCAACTCTTGCAAGACCAGATGTCCAGGAGCTGCAAGCACACCCCAGGGCAATCTCTTCTTGGGCTTTGACCTCCTCATTGACAGAGGCAGCCTGCAGCCCCAGGCGAGTCCTGAGTCAAGGAGCCCAGGAGCCTGTCCAAGAGCCCCACAGGGTGGGCTTGGAGAGGGGCCTCTTTGAGCATTCATCCTTCACCGTTCAGCCAGATCCCTGCGATGGAGGCCCCTCAACATGTTGTGAGTCACCACAACAACCCCCTCACCCTCCCGCCCTTAAGCAGGTCCTGAGACCCATCGATCCTCTAGACACCAGCCCCAGAGCCCTGCACAAAGCAGAGGCTCCAGGTGTTTTCCTTGCCTTTCTTCTACTCTCCCTCCTTCCTTGCTCCCAGTTTCCTCTTTCCTTCCTTCTTCTCAAATATGCCTTTTTCTCACCATTCTTAAGGCCACTGTGTAAGGTCAGGCACCCCTTGTCTCACGCATGACCATGCCACACCACCAGCTGTCATCCTCCGTGGGTTCCCACGTGGCCAACCCTCCCCTGCCATAGGGTACAAGAGCCTCCTGGCTTGACTCCCACCAGCCCACCTGGTTCCCAGTGCCTAGTAGCAGTACTGACTCTCAAACTCACTACTACTGTCTGCACACACATGTGCACACACACGCATGCACACACACGCACGTGCACACCACTTCTGGCCATTCCTAAGCACAGAATCTAATTTTAAGCCTGTACTCATAATTATAATGAACTAATATTTAATAATTGCTCATTCAGTGCTGAAGCTTTCAGTTCCTTAGCTCATTTAATTTGCACAAGAATTCTTTGAGGTCAATTCTGTTATCCGATACAGAAATGGAGGCTCGAAGAGGCTAAAGTGACTGTCAAAGATGACATCGCCCTAGGGATGGGATTTGAACTCAGGCACCCCCAGCAGCATAGCCATGATGCACAGGCTGCCTCCACGCCTGGGTCTCTCCCTCACAGACCCTATCTGTTTCTCTAGGTGAAATCAGACCATGTGCTTTCTCCTTTATAAGCCCACTCTGATATATGTGTGTCCTGAAACCATTTCCTTTTCAACATTTTATTTAACGTATTTATTGGCACTGGGGATACAGAAATGAATAGCAACCAACTCCTAAAATAAGGCCCCTGGACTTTGAGTTCCATGAAGTCAGGCAGCAAATCCGTCTGGTTTGCAGTGTCCCTGTCCCTGTACAATGCTTGCTACAGAGCCAGTGCTCAAAATATATTTAATGAAGAAACGGAAAACTGAATGAAGCAGGGAGAGTCAGAGGGAAGGGGCACATCCTTGCTGAGATTCCAGCTTCAGCATGACCGTGACGAGGTATTCAAAGAGGAGTTGTTCCGTAAGGACATTTCATGACCCCTGCTGATGACATCATTCATTCAATCAACAAACTGAGCTCCTGCTAAGCACCATGCCCAGTGTTAGGTGCTGGAGACATGGCAAACAATAAAGCACTGTCCCTGTCACTGAGAAACATACAGTCTTAGCTGGCAAAAGAGCAAGAAGATAATTACAGCACAATGCCCTAAATCTGCCGTGCCACAAGGGGAAACCAGAGATTGTGGGTTTTATGAGCACAGGGTGGGGGTGGTGGCAGGAGAAAGCTACTAAACAGACCTGAAGGATCATTGGAGGTTTCCTAGAGAAAGTGACATTTGACCAGACTAGAAGAATGAGATGGGATGAACTGGACCTAAGCGTGTGTGTGCTCATGTTTGCGTCCATGTGAGTGTGCTGAGTGTGCATGCACGTATGTGTGCTGAGTGTGCATGCACGTATGTGTGATGTGTGTGCATGTGCATGTGTGTGGCAGGCACACTTTGGATGGCATTGAGAAAGGTGTTCCAGGCAGAGGTACCAGCCACGCTGCAGCGAGGTGAGAGAACAGAAAACGTCCAGTACAGCTTTCCCTGGGCTAAGCACAAGGAGGGCTGGGAGCTGAGTTTGGGAAAACGTCTTCACTCACGTGACGTGAAAGAGTTCGGATTTTATCCAGAGGGCTTATTGATCTCATTTACATGATTTTTTTTTTAATAAGAAAATATTCTAGGTATGGCCCTAAAAGAATTGAAAACAGGGACGTGAACAGATACTTGCCCACTAATGTTCATTGCAGTGTTATTCACAATAGCCAAAAGGTAGAGACAAGCCAAGTGCCCATCAAGAGATGAATGGATAGATAGATATTCATATCATGGAATATTATGCAACCATGAAAAGGAATGAAGTTCAGGTTCATGCTAAAACATGGGTGAATCTCAATGACATCATATTGAGTGAAAGAAGCCAGCCACAAAAGGACACGTTCTGTATGGTTTCACTTAAATGAAATACCTGGAATAAGCAAATTCAGAGTCAGAAAGTAGATCACCAGTTACCAGGGGCAGGTGGGGGCAAGGGATGGGAAGTTATTGCTAAATGGTTATAGGGTTTCCATTTGGACTGATGGAAACGTTTTGGTGATGGATGGTGGTGATGGTAGCACAGCATTGTGAATGCAGTTAACGCCACTGAATGTACCTGAAAGCAGTTAAAATGCACAATTTTGACTTGCACATAGATTGCCTCAAAAAAAAAGTAAAAAAAAAGGAAATAAATAAAATGCTTCATGGATCTCAGTCTGATACTCCAGGAAAACAATGGACTTCCAGTCTGCCAAGCCAAAAAAACACCCACTCCACAGAATGAAGATGAAGGCACAAGGCATGAAACATGGCGGCATCGTAGAGGCTCCTTTTCTTGTGCTCCGCCCGCTGACAGGTTCTCTGGAGCCCTCCTTTCCAGCCGAGTGTACCCCCATGGAGGCAGGGGCCGTGGGTGCTCAGAAATAGAGCCCACCTGCCTCAGAGGGGCCTATCCATCAGCCCTCCTTTCCTAATACTTTGTCTTTTGTTTTTATGGATTTCTTTCGAAATTTTCCTTTATTGGATTCTATAATATTGGTCACATTAAAGCAAAAATTAAAAAGCAGGATCTGGGGTGGCGACTGGCGGGTGGGAGGTCAGCAGAAAGGAGGGCGTCCGTCCTCATATATCGCAGCTGAGTGGCAGCCTCGTCTCATCTTTGAGCTCATGGGAGCAATAAATGCCAGAAATGCTCAGGCAAGGAAAGAGCAGAGCTGAAGAAAATGAGCTTAAGTTTAGCTCGGTTATTGCTAGCGCATCTGACACCATTATAATCACTGTGCAGCTGGGCCCTGGCCCCTCTTAGGAATATTCTTCTCCTTCTCTCCTCCATTGCCCCTTTCCAAATTCAGCACATTATATTCAGGTCAAGTAACATTAATTGAACACCAAGTGCATGCCATGAGCTGGGAATTAAGAGAAATAGGCCCCATTCACTGTCCATGAGGATCTCAAAATCTGCTTCATAAACAACTTGAAGTGGATTAAGGACAATTACTTTCACTAGTGGTTACCATTTATAATGGCCTTTGCAACATGGTCCTGGCATGCATTGCCTCATTTCATCCTCACAGCAACCCCAGGAGGTGGGTTTCTACTGGGCCTGCTTAACAAATAAAGAAACAGACTCTAAGAGGTTTAATGACTTGCTCAAGGTCACACATCTAGGAAAGGGTGAAGCTGGGATACAACCCCAGAAAGACTAGCTCCTGGCCTGCGGGTTTAGCCACTGCATTCCACGGTATACAAGTGGCAGACCTATGGCTTGAACCCACATCTTCTTGACTCCACTCTGTAACTAATCATCAAGCTACAGTACTATTTGCAAGTAGGTTTCATACCAGTATGTGCACTCATTCCAAACAACATGAAGATATGCACAGGTTTCTGCACTATCAAAGGGGACTTCCATAATGAGACTGAAGAAGTTCTCAAGGAGGAGGGGATGCTTAAGATGAGTCATAATAATCATCCCTACCATTTAACTAGCACTATTATTAGCCTTATGCTGTACCAGGCTTCAATACATCGCCTCATTTCATCCTTACAACAACGCTCCAAGATAATTTTCTTCGTTTCTTACCCAACAGCCACTCATCCCCTTCCTCCTTGCTAAGAGAACCAGCATCTTCTTCACCCTTCTCTTTGCAGCCATGTGAAATCTAGGGTCCTTCCACTCTCGGGTAAAGTCTTCAATTCTCTAAGCCAATGACAGTCAACTCACTGGATTTGCTGAGCAATCAGTGAAGAATGAACATGTTACTCAGCTCTGGCCACTTGAAATGTGATGGAGAGTCTGCTGTAGAGCGTCTGGGAAAGGTTCATTTGATCTTTAAGGAAAAGGACACAAGATGTGGAGGTTCCCTTTGCTACCTCTGGGTGTTGGTCTCTACAGGTACTGCCTTGAGGGATGTGGGAGCCAACCTAAGAGGAAAAATCAATATTCTGTAGATAGGTGTCAGAAGAAAAAGGATAAAGAAAACATGGACCCCTTGATAACATCAAACTTCTGAATAAACCACCTCTGGGACTGCCCCACCCCAGACTTTCGGTCTAAGCCACTTTTAGTTGTGTTCTGTTACCTACAGCTAATAGCACCCTAAATGATTCGGTATCACTACTCCCACTTTGTAGGTGAGCACACAAGACTCAGGCACTGATAGATGCCAGAGCCAAGATTCAAACTCAGCTTTCTAGTTGCACCCTGAAAATGAGATGCACGACAATAAGTAGAAAATAGGGTGGGAAGAGGTGGAAGATTACAGGATGAGGAAACAGTATCACAAGGCGTGGCATTTTCTATCTCAGCTTCTCCTTCTTAGGGCAGTGTGGAGAAGAGATTATGGTCAAAGAGTGAAGAAGACGGGGTGGGGGGATGTTGATGGCCACTCTCAACCCCAGTTGAGAGACCTGATCTGGGCAGTGGTTCTGGGCATGAGGAGGAAGGAACAGGGTAACGGTCACTCTGAGAGGAACCCACAGAATTTGGTAAGTGGCTTTCAGGGGCGAGGGAGCAGCCAAAATTACCTTTTAGCACTCCTCCACTCCTGCCGGGCTTACTTTGCCGTGACTGTGCCGGCACACGTTCCCTCCTTGCTGTCCGTCTCAGTGATTCCTCCAGAACTCTATCCCAGGGACCAAGACCAAAAGTCTTTCTGGTGTCCTGCAAAGCCCTGCATGGTGAGCCCTGCCCACCTCTCTGACGGCGTCTCCTGCCACTCTCCCCCTCTCTCAAGGAGCCTAACCTGCCTCCTTTCTGCTACTCAAACCCAGCAAGCAGGTTCCCGCATCAAGGACTTTTGCCCGGTCCTTCCCTCTGCCTGAAATGCAGCCACCATTCTTCTGAAACTGCTTCCTTCTCATCATTTGGGTCTCAGCTCAAATTTCACTTCTACAGACAAGCTCCCTTAAGGTCCCACTCCCCAAAGACTTGGAGAGAGAGCAAGAGAGAGAGGGAGCCCATATCTGTTTCTGATCTTCTGATAAAATCCTCCATGCTTTAAGAATGAACAGTCGACATATTCATATTAGAAGTTCCAAGTACAGAATGCCATTTCCATGCAAATGATCCAGAAGAGCAAAGCACTGCCTCACCCCAAAATAATCTACCTGGGGAAAAACCATGATTTACAGGAATAATACCAGATGTTGGACTTAGAATGCCCTGCCTTGACATTTGAAGGCTACCAAGGGAAATACAGGGACTTGAGGGCAGGCAAAGCAAAAGTATCGGAACAGGGTTCATTTAGAAGTGACTTTACATATTAAGTTAATTCCCTATATAATTCAAGATTCTGATGAGGACGCAGAACTAATGGAAAGAAAGGGGTCCTTTGAAAGTGCTGAAGAGAGAGCAAGACCCATAATTCCATCCACAAGTAATGGTAGTTGAAATTGGTTGTCCCTGATTTGAATAATCTTGATGGCATCGTTATTTTTAATTGTGATTAGTGGTCATAATGTGCTAATAAATAAGGCTAGAGACAAGGTACAACCTTGTCTTGTCCCACAAATGATTTGGAATGGAGACAGCTTGAGGCAGGCTGTGGACAGAAGGAGCCACAACTGTGGCAGGCTTTTGGAGCTAAAAGATCACTTTTGTGAGCGTTTGAGATAGAAAACAGGAGTAAACTCCCTCCACTCTGAAGCCAAGCAATCTCACAAAACAATAAGAAAGCACTGGGCTGGTTTTCCTGTTATGTTGGGCTCTTTAGTTAAGGAGAGCTGCTCACACGTTCCAAGCATCCCATTGGAAAGTGGTATTCAGAAAGTATTTTTTTCCTGATTTGTTAACAAGTCTGTCCAGCCTTGCAGCAAGGTGTGAGCATGATGGCTTACTGGAAAGTACTCCTCTATATATTTGAAGATATTCTGAGTGGTAGGAAATTTAGAGATGGTGGTGAAGTAGGTAGGTAAAAGTCAAGATGACAAATAAGCCAGGACTTCAAGTTCAGCATTATATGTACCCCCAATAGAACTCTAACATAAAGAAGAGAATTGCTGTAGTGAGGGAAAAGGCTGCCTGAAAAAAAAAACAAACCTACAAACAGAAAAGAGGAAGAGGAGCTTAACTTACATAAAATTGTGTGGGCATTTACTTCTATGTGACAATCTGTCTTTTCTTTTCATCAGACAGGTCATTCAGTCAATAGTGTTTCCTCAAAGTTGGCAAGTCGTATGGGTCTCTGTTTTCTTAACACAACCCTAAAACCCCAGACCAGTCACTTGGAGGAAATATGGAGGTAATGCGAGCAGGTCACCTTAATTCACCCCGACTGAGGGTCAGAGAGGTTAGGAAGCTTAACCGAGGTCACATTGCTTATATGGCAGAACCAAGATTTTAATCCAAAGACATGTTCTTTATATGGTGCTGCAGTGCTTGTCTAAATATTTATTTCAATGAATGAATGAGTGAACAAACTATTTCGATGAATGAATGAATGAACTATCCAATTCAGTGTTCCGGAGATGCTTTGAGGTCTGGAATAACAGATTGTCTCACTTATCTGTGTGTTCCAGAGGTTGGCAGGCTGGCAATCGCAAGGTTCGCAGCTAGGATCCAATCTTCAAAAGTCAAGCCACCTGATTAAAAATGAGCTTTTTGTCCTATCTTCTCCTTCTTCCCCAAAGAGATGCTGGGGTTGAGCCTTGCCCCGTGACTCATCCTAGCTTGCCTCTTGTCATTTATCCACAGTCACTGATCCACCCTAAGATTCTAATCTTAGGACCAAGAAACTCAGGCTGACATCAAGGCATGGACTATGAAGAAAGAGTTAGCATGTGTGATAGGCTGGTCACCGCGTGCCTCATAGAGCCAGACCATAATAAAAGATAGTAGCAAGCAATAGTAGTTGATGTATTGATATTCAGATTAGTAATATCGACAGTATTTATTTGGTTGATGTTTCACTTGCAATATGGAGATCTAAGATGAAGTTTTTGAAATCGGGTTTTATGAAGCAATTTCAATGGCTCAGCAAAATTTGACTTTACTTATTTTAAGTCCTGGGCTCAGGTTTCCCTCTCTAGAAATAGAGGATTTCTTGGCGAAGTAGAAAATGGCAATTTCCTGCCCTCAGGCTACCTAGAGCTGTGGACAAACCCAGACTCTGTGTTCCCACCTCCAACTATAAGTTCAAAGTCACAAATGAGAATCTCGTGGAGGATTCTTGGCTAGGAATGAATTAGCTGGAGTTTGAAGGAAGGGTGAAATTTGATCAGTGGAGAGGAGGTGGAAAGTTTAACAGACACATGCCAGAGCGTAAACAGTTTTCTCCTCCGCTTTTGAGATTCTAGCGTGCCCATCTTCGGCTCAGAGATTTGCAGAAAGGAAATGCTCACTGTTTGGAGAACACCATTCAACCTCTGATTTGGAATTCAGAGTCCTAAGAGGCCTCAGGGTACTATGTCCCATCTGGAAACGCCTCTCCATCTTCTAAGAGTGTGTTTTCTATTCCCGTGTGTCTGTTCTTGCCAATTATCATACTAAGCTAATGGAGGGGAGTTAACAGGAAGTGTCAGAGAGTTTTATAAAATTATCATGTCAACTCTCTTCCTGTCAGTGTGCATAAGGGAAGAAGACAAGAAAATGATATTGTCGTTTAATAGTTCGCTTTAGATCTTCATCTCTTATCACTCATCATTACTCCATATTAATTACTTTGTATTGGCAATCTCTGGCTGTCAGCTACTCAGCAAAGAATCTTGCTGGGAACGTGGCTGGACAGCTTTCATTAGGAAGCAATTTGAACCATATTTAACTGGGGCAGCTTAACTGGAATCACCAGCCCACCCTCTATCTCCAGCCAATGTGGGACACAGCAAGGCACAGGTGGAAAAGGGCATGGACCTTGAAGACACATAGAATTGATCCTGGCATAGCCTCTGCTTAGCTCTAATACACTCAACAAGTCACCTCCCATCTTTTTGCCTCAGTTTCCTAAATGGGGTAGCAAATCTTAAGAATATTGTTATTTGGCTTGAATTTATACATGCAATCATCTTTGACGCAGTTCTTGGCACAAATTTGGTACCGATAAATAACACCTCTCAATATTTTTAATTAAGGTGAGCTGAATCTAAGAAGAATCAGAGGATGAGGCTGCCTCCCCTGTGAAAATAGTACCTAGTCCTCTCACTTTTTCCCATCAGGAGAAAAAAGAAGAGCTGGTTTCCGTATGGATTAGCAAATAGTTATGAGGTACTTATAAGTGCCAGATACGCCTCCTTTGGGGATAAAGGGAGATTAACCCAGATATCCCCCAGGTCCCCAAACACAGGGAATCTCTCCAGCCACAAAAGCACATGTTGGCCCCTGTCTGGAATGTTCCATCTTTTCTCTACACCCTGTTGACCCACTGAAGGGAGTCCATCCCTCTGAGCTCAGTTCATACTGACTTCCTCCTGGAAGCCTCCTTGTCACTCTCAGGGAAATCTGTCACTTATGCAATTCCTTTGGAGAAAAGCCTTTTTGGCAGTTTCTTATAAAATTAACATATACTTACCCTATGACCCAACAATCCCATTCCTAAGTGTTGACCCAAGATAAATGAGAACATGTTCAATAAAGGTCTTGTAGGAAAAAAAAATTGTAGCTAGAACCAGCCTAGGTATCTCTCAGGAGAAGGATGGATAAACAAACTGTGGTGGAGGCACCCCATAGGCCACTACTCAGCAGTGAACAGGGTCAACTTACTGACATCCACCAACATGGATGAACCGCAAAACACATTACACTGAGTGAAAGGAGCCAAACAGTACAGGCTGCATGATTCCATTCATGTGGTATCTGGGAACAGAAGGACCTACCCTATGGCAGGAAAAATTCAGAACACTGCTTGCCAAGGAAAGGAGGAGGAGACTTGGTAGGAGCAAGAAGGAACTCTGGGGTGATGATGCTAATGGCACATGCTTTATCAAAATCCCATCAAGGAGCTTCTAAGATGTGTGCACCTCATTATTTGCAAATTTCCTATCAAAACTAAAATCTGCAAACAAATGGAGGGAAAACAATATGACCAAGATCGTGAGTTCCTGATTCCAATATTTTTACAGCTCCTTCCATGTTAGAATAATAAACACCAAAATAACGATCCCAAAATATCTCCCCCATGGGCCAGCCAGAATGCCTTCAATTCCAGCAACGAAGACTCAGCAATTTGCAGCAGCAAGTCATGGATAGAGGCGGAAAACATTAGCTTGTCTGTAGTCAGCAGCCTTCCTCCAGACACCACCTCATAGTTCCACCGGGGGCTGCATGTCACCCCATGATGCCACCTTCTTTATCTCCGAGCTCTGGGCATGGCTCAGAAGTGCTTGCCTGGCAGAGGCAGCTGCCTGGTCCACTGGGCGCCCTGCCCACATCCCAAGCACCTGCTAATTGTAAGAAACAACATATGGCAGGAGGCCTGGCTGTAGACCCCGCTGGCTCTCCAGACTCACAGCCTGACCATGGAGCTGCCTGCATGCTGAGCTGCTGGGATCGAAGAGGTGTCATTAGAAAATGATGCATGTCCCTCTGCCTTAATGAGGACTCACACCCGAGGGCTTCCAATTACCCGATCGATGGCTATGGTGCTGCTCCCAGCCAGCCACCTCTTGCTTTTCTTTTCCTTCTTTAGAAATATTTGCAAGAGGGTCGATTGCACTCTTTCTCTCCTCGGCCTGCCCAAGCCCAGGAAGGAAACCAATGCAGACAACCATCCCAGAACATTTTGTGGTCCAGACCGGTAAACCTTTTGGGGCTGGTTCTGGAAGATGGAAGATTCCAAACAAATTCCATGCCTCAAAAGGGGCCAGAATTCTAACTCTGCAAGGTGACAGGAGAGCTGGGTCTGAAGGGTGGGAAGAGACACGTCATTCAAAGATGGGGGAAGGGTGATGTAGGATGCTGAGAGCGCTGCATCTGAAAGGGCCTGAGGGTGAAAACGGCTTGGTGGGTTTGGGACTTGAGTGAAGACTTGTGAGCTGTGGGGAGCAGGAGGAGACAATAGTGGGGAGAAAAATGTGCGCTAAGAGAAAGCTTTGTCTCAGGATCTGGGCGTGGGTTGCTGTGCCCCCGCTCCCTATGTGTATGGGATTTGCATAGTGAAAGCTGCCAGGTGTCCACCCAAACCCATCCTCCCCTTCAGCAACAGCAATAGAGCTGTACCTGAGAAGTGGCTGTGCAGCCCTTTCTAAAACTCGGTGGGAAATCTTGCCAAAAGCATGCGAGTAGAAGTGTGTATGTGGGGGGGAGGCAGGGGGGGACCACTCCCAGGCCTGGCCCATAAAACCCCACAGGTGTGATCTTCCTGTATTCGTGATTTGCTACCTACTGGGAATGACAGCATGGCCTTGGGGCCTGGCACAGCCACTGCGGGGTTTAAGGAGCTCGAGGCCAGGCACGACCACGTGGGGCAGGGCCATCCACCTTCCTGTGCCATGGCCCCTTCCTGGGGCTCTATCATCAGAGACAGGGAAATGTCTTTGCTCTTTAAGCCTCTGGATTCACGGGGGTCTGTATCGGCTTAGCCGACCCTAAGCAATACTACGTGGCAGATCTTTGAACCTCTGTGTATTTCAGTTTTCTCATCTTCAAAAAATCGTTTCTTCTCCCCACTTCTCTTAAGAGACGTAAGTCAGCTGATGTCAGCATGAAGCCCAGCAGTGGGAGGGGCTCAATTAGAGTGTCTTCCTAACCTCTATTTCGGCTCAGGCAATCTCTTCTTGAGATGCTCTTGATGATGCCTTTTCCCCACCTCCCTGCCCCAAGATCTAATCCAGAGCTGCTTCCTCCTGCAGGTGGCAATGGAGACCCGATCTGCCATCTCATGCAGAATGTGGCATCTCTGCTGTGGCCTGTTTTTTGACTGTCCACAGCGGCAGCCAGACAATTGATCTCCTTTTTTCTCTCACTGCTGTCCCCTGAAGGCATAGTACTCTTTGTTGATTTCTCTTTATCACTGCTTTCTGGAAGCCAATTGGAGTTCACACCGCTTTGAAGGACTTCCCTATAGGCTGCTTTGTGAGTTCACCTGTAGCTCAGCCTAATGCAGTAAAATTAAAATCAGAGGAGTGGATAGACATGTTGACTGCCAATGCCAAGGGCCCCTATCGGAACATCTCTCCCAGCTCCTTTGAAATATAGATAAGGAAATTGAGGCCCAGAGATGAGGAAACTTGCCCAATATCACCTAGAAAGTTAAGTAATCCTGGAGCAGGAGGAGTGAAAGCCAAAAGTGGCAGCACTTTGATTCTGGGAGTGTCAACAAATGCAATCCATAGACAATGACCCCATAAGAAAAGTAAGACTCATGCTGATGAAACTCTAATTCAAAGGAAAGAATGAGCTCCACTTATTTTGTGGGAAGTATTATCTCCTGTGTACCTAAGACACCAGCACAACAGTTGGAGGAAAGCAGCCCTTGACCTCCAGACCTCAATCATTTAATAAGCATTTTTGAGTGCCAGTCACTGTGCACAGTGCTGGAATTCTTTGAGAAACAAAACCAGAGATGGTTTCTGTCTCAAGCAGTTCATGGCTAATGAGAGGGGAAAGCAAAGAATCATGCAATTAATTATAAAATCACAACTATAGAAGTGAGTGCTCCTAGGGGAAAGTGTATGGCACGATGAGAATTTGCAAAAAGAGGATGTAACCAGATGTTGGAGGCAGGGAAGGCTTCCCTAAGGAATGGACCCTTTGAGCTGGGAGGGCATTGCATGGTCTGTTACCTATTCCTATATACACTCATTATCCATCACAGGTACTGACTAATCCCTTCCTTCATATAAGGCCCCATGCAAAGCACTAGAGATAATGCATTGAACAAGACGCACCAAACTCCCACCTTATGATTCTACATCCTTGCAAAACCTGACTCCTAATTCCTAGCCTGCCTGTTTGCCATGGCCTGGTTCTTATTTCCATTCTGCTATCATCTCATGTCCCAGGATGTTTGGTCATATCCCTAATCACAATCCGCTAACTCCGGGTCAGCTGTGTGTTCTACACCCAGCCGACTCTTCAGTACAAATGTCTTGAGAAAGTAAGGTGAGTCTTTCATACTAAAGTGTGAATGACTGATACCCTGGCCATATGAGGAATAGCTGAAGGAAACGGGAGTGCTCCTCTTAGAGAAGAGAAAACTCAGAGATACATGGTTGTTGACTTCCAATACGTGAATGACTATTTGGGAAAAGAAAGTTCAGATTTCTTCATGTGGGGTAGAAGTTATGTAGCGATTTAGCTGCCAGAGCAGGCAAAGAATTAAAGGATTTCAGGGGATAGTGAGCTCATGCTGTCCTTAAGCTAAGACTATGTGGCCACAAATTGAAACTGTTTGACTAAACAGTTTCCATGAGCCCTTCAGTCTCTTAAAATCTATTATTCTAAAATTACATTCTTAGCATTAAGTTCAAAACTAAATCCTTAATCTTCCTTCTAATACCTGCTCCTCCCACAGCCTTTCCCATCTCAATTAACAGAAATCCATCCTTCTGGTCCCTCAGGACAAAAACCTTGGAGTCTTCCTCGATGGCTCTCTGTCTTTCACAACCCATATCGAATATGCCAGGAAATCCTACGGGCTTTACGTACATCCAGAATCTAACTATTTCTCCCCATCTCCATGGTTACCACCCTGGATGAAAGCCACTTATACCCACCCCTCCCCTTATTTAAATAATACCACGTGGAAGGCACCAAAGAATCACAGACCCAGCCCTCAAGGAGCTTACAGGGTGGTGGAAGGAAAAGATATAAAAATCATCACACAGATCTCAATTTCCAGTTACAGGTAGAATGAAGGGGAGGCTTTGGTGCTAGGAGAGGATCACCTCCATTATTTCAGTAATTAGTGTCTATTATATATTTTTTTTTGCTTGTTTGTTTGTTTATTATGTAAGAACTTTCTTAACAGGGGTTTGAAGTTTGTTGACTTTTTTGAAAAAATCAAGTTGTAGGCTTTTATTACAAATTTAAAAAACAAGGTTCTTAAAAAACTCAGCTTGTTCAGATATGAATCCACTTTAAAACCTTTAAAGAGGGTGGGCCACGGTGGCTCAGCAGGCAAGAATGCTTGCCTGCCATGCCAGAGGACCTGGGTTCAATTCCCGGTGCCTGCCCATGTAAAAAAAAAAAAACCTTTAAAGATGGGTGGGCCACAGTGGCTCAGTGACATGCTGGAGATCCAGGTTCAACTCCCAGTGCCTGCCCATGCAAAACAAAAGAAAAAACAACAACAACAAAAAACTTCAGAGATGTATTGAGAAAAGCCAGGCTTTCATCATTACTAAAAAGAGATGTTTTTAGGTGAAAGTAAATAAAAACCCCATGCTGTATAGATAATGCATATAGTTCTAGTTATCTGGTCAGCAGGGCGAAAAAGCAAGCACTCAAGGTCTTCGGCTCCAATCTTTTGTTCATTTCCAGTGGCTGAGATTTCACACTGGCTTCTTCTTGGATGGGGAAACCAGAGGCGGTAGGGATGGTGAGCCCGCGGTTACTCGGCCCGCCCTGCTCTGCCTCGGGGCCGACCAGTTCTCAGCTGGCGGATCACCTGCTCTTGTCCCTTTGCCATCGTGTGGTTTAGGGTTTTCTGGGCATCTGTGTTGGTGGTTGACATTAGGGCTGCTGGCTTTGGCTCCCATCTCCTTGATTTTCCTGATCATCTTCAGCGTTGTCCTCTCTAGACGGACTTCAGCGAGGAGGGCGCCTGCAGGATTGTGGTCTCTAACATGGGTCTACCTGGTCATCAGCACCTCCATCCCTTCTCCTTGCACAGGAGAGCTGGGGCAGTGTGGTCCCTGCAAAGAGGATCTCCATGTGGAGTCGGGTGGGAGCCATGGCTGCTCAGGGGTCCCTGGGGTCTGCTCTCCACCTACCATCAAGCTCTATTGTATTTCCAAAATACCCAATAGTCTCTCATAAAGTTATAGGACTTTACCACGCTGAATTGACTTTCGCTGGCTCCTAGAATTCTCCCAGAAACCTGGTGTGGTGGAAAGGCAAGCATCCTCACCTCCATTTCACAGATGAGGAAACTAGGGTCCTTAGGGTAAACTGAGTCACCCACAGGCACACCACCAGAAAGGAATGGGGCTGAGGCTCAAGCATACTACCAGGACTCTTCACAACTGCCTCTGATGCAGGTTTGCAAGCAAAGACTTTAATTCAAAGATGTTCCAAACACATTAGGGAGCAGAGAATAACTTTGGAAGAAAAGAACTAAGGATAACCATTAAGTAGATTAGATGATATGCCAATTTGAAACTATTATGTACCCCAGAAAAGCCATGTTTTAATCCTGATCCAATCTGGTGGGAGTAGCCTTTTTTTAAAATCATGATTCAATAATGTCAGTTGGAATCTTTTTATTAGATTTTTCTCCATTGAGATGTGATGCAAAGGTATTAACCTTTGATTAGATGGAGATATGACTCCACCCATTCTGGGTGGGTCCTGATTCGTTTATTGGAATCCTTTAAAAGAGGAAACATTTTGGAGAAAGAACCAGAAATGGCAGAGCCTAGAGAAATGACAAAAGCATCAGAGTCAAAAGAAACTTCAAAGCAGAGCTGACACGGATGCAGACACGTGGAGTGAAGAGACATGGATGTCTGGAGATGCTTGGAGCCCAGCAGATGTCGCCATGAGATGTTAAGCAAGCCAGAACCTGGAGAGAGCCAAGGGAAGCCAAGAGATGAAAGCCAGTCCCAGAGAAGCAAAGTGAGGAACCCCCACAGGAACAGAGGCTGAAAGCAACAGAGCCCAGGAGCAAGGGACCAGTAGATGGCAGCTACGTGCCTTCCCAGCTGACAGAGGTGTTCCTGACCCATCAGGCTTTCTTGAGTGAAGGCAACCTCTTGTTGGTGCCTTAATTTGAACACTTTCACTTCCATAAAACTGTAAACTTGTAACTTATTAAATTCCCCTTATTAAAAGCCGTTCTGGTTCTGCTATATTGCATTCCAGCAGCTTGCAAACTAACATAGATGAGGTAGTCAATGTCCCATAAGCCCAGGCCAGCATCTGGAGCCCCAATGCGGACCTACCATATTCTTCCTTCCCAAAAGATAGAAAACAGTGAGGAGCTGCATGTCACCTTAAAGGAGTAAACAGAAGAAAAATATAAGTATGCAGCAACATTTAGGAATAGCAATGTTATAGCACTGTTACTGTATAAACCAGAAATTACATTGTAATGATTTTAAAATGCAGTAATATCATCAAACCGTTGTATGGGTGAGAGAAGTGATCTGGAGTGGAAGTGCTTTCAAGGATGTTGGAGGAGTTACGTAGGTCCCAGATAAAAGATATGGAATCCTGAGGCTCCAGGTGTCTGAACTGCCTGCCAAAGTCAGGCTCTTGCAAAAGCAGTGCTAGCCACTGCCTCCAAGAGGGAAAATAAGGACAACAGAAGGTCTGGACCCCAAGTATGTGACCTACTCCATGCCTAGAGGTCCAGGTCCCATTGCTGGAATCATTCCTGTTACGTTGTATCCAGTGAACGGTCATGAGGGTCAAGTCAAATCCCTTCATCCTGGGGGTTAATTTCTAGCATACAGAACAAACTTACTTACATGCTCTATCCTGCTTTCTTTTTTTCTTTCTTCATTTTTTTCCTGCCTCATTCCAGAAAGGATTTAAGGTGAATGCAACTAACTCATAACATAGAAAGTTATGAACTCTAATTAACATATTATTAATTCATAAGATGTGAGATGGAAGATGGAAGAGACCTTATAAAGTTCAGAGTAGTTAATCAAGTCATCCAAAGCTATAGAATTTAATTGTTCAGTAACTATTTATTGAATGCCTACTAGATAGTCAACCTTGGTTAGTCAATAGATTTTCTTTCATTTAATGCATATTTAATTGAGCATCTACTATGTGGACCAAAATCAAGACTAGACCCTATGGTTGATAATAAGGAAGTAAACACATCTTGAATACTTACTGGGTGCCAGGAACTATATATTGTGTACGGGGTTATGTATGTGATTTCATTACATCTTCATAAAAATTCTTTCGGACAAGTAATATTTGTTACTGCTTCCAATTCTTGATCCTCCCGTAGCTGTGTTTCCAGGATCCTACAAATTAGAAATGGAATTAATTGGCAGTGAAGTTAGGTAATATTATTGACCAAGTGACCACTTCTTTGGAGGCAGATAACATTCTAATTCAAGCCTGATGCAGAGAAGGGGGGTTGCACAAAGATTTGATAAGCTCCAAAATTACAATAATTTACAGCACTAATTCAATATTCTTTCCAACCTTCTCCAGGAACTACCACATCCATAGAGAATAGAATAGTGGGAGTTGAAAAGAACCTGATCAGTAAAGAAAACAGGTGGTTAATACAACCTCCTACTTGTCTGAAAGGTCCTACCTTGTTCTTTAAACATCCCAGTAAGCCAGAATTGTACATTTAATATAAATATTAGAATACAAATATAAAATATGGAATGGATTACATATAACATGCAATATAAAATTGTACATTTTATATACCAAATAAGGTAGTACAGATAATCGCCACACTATCCACCTATAACCTTACTGTGAAATGGCTATAACCAGGCCCACAGTCTGGAGAACTGTTAGTTATCAAGAGTCCTCTAACTCAATTAATTAGGCAGCAAAGAAACAAGGGGAAGTCATTATGTAGCTGTCCAGCCATTCAAAGCCAACTGGCCCTAAGATAATGTCAGCTCTCTAGCAGCAAATGGGGAACTGAACTGGGTTTGAACATTGTTTGTACCCTCTGTGTTCGCTGATTATTCTAATTTAATATGAGAACATTGTACAATTAATAATATTTTCTGCATCAGTGTTTTCTCCCCTGGACAATGGACATTGAGCGAGCTTAAAGTAACTATAGAATGGCAAATGGCAAGGCAGGGATTCCAACTCAAGTCTACATGTCTCTTTTTTGCTACAATAAGTTTCTTCCTTGACTTAACTCTCCATCTGAGATTCTGAAGAAAATGACATGCAGGGAAGTTAAATGACCACTCTATCCCATGGAGCTAGAACTCAAATATAGCTTTATGATTCCAAAGGCTCTGTCCAGTACACAACCCAGTACTCTTAATTGAACGATTAGGTGCCTAGAATTTACTGTGATCTTTATAGTTCGTTTAGATCCATTTTGTTGGAATCTTGACCTTGGGCATTCTGTTCCATTTGTTCAGCTTGTTTCTCTAATTGAGAATCTTGGTGGTCTTAGGAAATAAACACCTGGCTGGGGTTTCATTGGCCAGATCAGGTTCCGTCCCTTTTTTTTAAAGAGAAAACTTGGGCATAAGTCGGCTTTTAGCATTAATTCACTTCTTCACCTTGGGATAATCTCTGCATTTGGCAGTACACACTCAACAAATGAGCTTCTGGGCTCCGGGAAAAAAATAAATAAGTGAAAGTCTGGCCATTAAACCGGACAGTATGAATCGTAATTAAAAACCCCCATTTGCCATTTCAACAGGAACACTCCAGCCGTCATTAAGCTAAAATAGAATTCCTTCAGGGAGAAATTATTTCTCGTTTGATTTCTGTCAGAATAGCTTTGACTTTGAGGCTACATCTACAAAATGGTGTCTCCAGGCTGCAGCTTGGTGACCGAGCTTTGACAAAGGAGTCGTCTGCTTCGAACAGATGAAACCTGATTAAAGATTCATTTCAAATTAACTTGCCCTGATTATTTCTCTTTTGTAATCTTTATTAATACTTTATGAAAAAGGAAGGAAGAGAAAGAGAGAAAGGAAGGAAAAAAGGAGGAAGGAGGGAGGGAGGAAGGGAAGGAGGGAGGAAGGAAGGAAGGA
>PVIY010041936.1:0-21294 GCA_004026745.1 Myrmecophaga tridactyla | reverse complement strand
ACCCCAGCTGGATTTTCCCAGACCAAACTGGTCTCCTGTCAGGGGAAAAGAGTCACCTTCATCAGTTTCCCTGAGGGTAAGACCCAGCAGGTTGAAAGATTTTCCTGTGAAGTCTCTGGGCTCTGTTTTTCTTATCCTGCCCAGTATGTAGCTTTTGTCTGCTTGCAGGTCCCACCAGCATAAGATGATGAGGTACCTTTAACTTTGGCAGACTCTCCCTGCTGGGGGTGTGGTGGAGACAGAGGAGAGGTTGTAGGCTGGTTTTAATGGCTTCAAATTACCAAGTGCTGTAGTCTGGCTTCCTTGAGGGAGGGATTCCACCTGAGTTGGGCCTCACCCCTTCCCTTGGGAAGGTCTCAAACAAGCTAGTTTCTGCCTATGCCTGGGGCAGTTGTAGCCTGAGAATTCCTGCTGCTGTATCCAAAGGCAATCAAGCCTTTGTAGAAACAGAGCCATAAAAACCTATGTTTCTTTTTCCATCAGCGCATCCCCCTTTGCACTGGGGCAAAACCCAGCAACCTCTGCTTTGACTAGGTTCACCTGAGCTGGGGGCCTATTTTTAGTAGTCAGAGTTTCTGAATTAATTCCACACTTGAAGCTTAGTTGTCCTCAGCCCCTGCTGCTGGTAAAGTCCCTTTCCTTTCCCCTCTGGGAAGCAACCTGTGGGGAAGGGGCACTGGCTGCTGCAGCGTGGGGAACTCATGGTTCTGGGGGGACTTGCAGCTGGTCCAGCTGGTGCAGACTGGTGTACACTGTGTGTGCATTCACTGACGTGGCCCCAGTAGTTCTGCACTGTTTCTGGTTATTTAGTAGCTGTTCTGGATGATGAACTAAATCCCACACCTTGCTAATCTGCCATCTTGGCCATCTCCTGTATAATGGGAATTTATTAAGTTACAAGTTTACAGTTCCAATGCCATAAAAACGTCCAAACTAAGGCATCCAGAGAAAGATACCTTGGCTCAAGAAAGGTCCCATGATGTTTGCGTTTTCTCTGTCAGCTGGAAGGCACACGGTGATGTTGGCTTTCTTTCTCTCCTGGCTTTTCTTCTCAATGGCTTTCCCAGGGGAAAGCCATTGTATCTCTGAAGGTCTCTGTCTTTGTAAGCTCTGAAGCTTTTTCCAAAATGGTTCCCTCTTAAAGGAATCCAATAAATGACTGACCTGGAATGGGTGGAGACACATCTTCATGGAAATCACCTAATCAAAAGTCCCACCCACAATTGGGTGGATAACATTTCCATGGAAACAACTTAAAAAGATCCCACCCAACAATATTGAATCAGGATTAAAGTACATTGTTTTTCTGGGGTACACGACAGTTTCAAACCGGCACACAATCCATCAACCACAAACTCAACTTTTTCACACTTCCAAGTGGGAGACAACCCAAGTTTTATCTTGAAGTGGTGTGAAAGAATCATGCTGAAAACTTCCTGTCACCCTGAGTATCTGTTACCTTCAGGGGGCATCCTTAAATCCTCAATTCCTGGACCTGCCTACAGATGCTGGTAGAAAGCATAAATTGCACCCTGCAGCTGCTTGGGAATGGTGAATTATACGCTGTAATTGGTAGGCATAAATGTATTACAAAGAAGTGAGTCCCTTGGATATCTGTAGAATCTGCCTCTGGGATGCTTACCCTCTGAGATGCTCTAAAGGCAGCAGCAATCCACTTCCAGGCAATGCTGGCTCACTGGGAAAAGCTAGTTTGAAGAGTTGTAACTCTCTAGTTCAGTGGTACTCAAACTTCACCTTTCATTGGCATCACTTGGAGGGCTTGTTTAAACATAAAATGCTGAACCCCCACACTCGGAGTTTCTAGTTCAGTAGGAATTTGCATTTCTAACAAGTTCCAGCTGATGCTGATGCTGCTGGTCCAGGGATCACTCTTTGAAAACCTTTGTTGTAGGGTGCCAGCTTGAATTGGGCCTTTAGTGGGTGAGTAGAAATAGGTTTTTGTTGTTGAATTTTTGGTAATTTCAATCTAGGAGAATTTCTCTAAGCCATTTGTAAGTTGTGTTCTTGGGAAACCCTAGGTTTGAAAGCCCAAAACAGAGGTCATCTTGTGTTCTGTCCCTCCTGGCATCTGGGTTACCACCTTTCTTCACTTGCTGATTGTGATTCTACACTTAGTTTTGTGATTAACTGCTGCCACTTGAGCCCCCTGAGTGCCCCACAACACCAGCAGATCAGATGTTTCCTTGGGTCTCCCAAGATTTTCTTGCTACCCAGAAATGAAAGGGTTAATTTGTGAACTAGTAGTGGCCTCCAGGCACTTGTTCCAGAGATCTGGCTGGCCTCTGCTCTTATGGGCTGATGCCTGTACCATACTGATTGTTAAATATTTTGAATGTCATCCCCAGGATTAGGATGGCAAGAGGATAAGAAAAAAACAATATTATGAAAAGAATATATACAGTATTTTCTAGGTGTCATAATAAATAATGTATTTTTTTGCTCCATAATTATTTCAACATGTTTTTTAATAAATTTTACATTTTTTTCATTGTGAAAAATAGCATATATACAAAAAAGCAACACATTTCAAAGCATACCACAACAATAAGTTGTAGAACAGATTTCAGACTTTGGTATGGGCTACAGTTCTACAATTTTAGATTTTTCCTTCTAGCTGCTCCAAAATACTGGAAACTAAAAAGAGATATCAATATAATTTTTCAGCAGTCATACTTATTTGCTAAATCTTATCTTCTCTCATACCTTCTCCTTCTCCTTTGATCCTCCTCCCAATTTTTTGATCCTCCTCCTAACTTTGTCATGTTGGAAAGGAGTGTCGATAATATGGGATAGGAGAGTGGAACTATTTTATGTTCTTGGAGAGGCTGGCGCCTCTGGGTTTGAGGACTTATCTGGTCAAGGAACCCATCTGGAGGTTGTAGGTTTCTGACAAGTAATCTTAATGTGTGAAACTTTTGTAGAAACTCAGATAGAGCCCTCGGTGTTCTTTAGAGTTAACAAGAATGTTGTTGGATGGGGTTCAGCAAACTGAATTAACAATATCTAGTTGAAGCTTGTGTAGGAGTAGCCTCGAGAATAGCCTCTCAACTCTGTTTGAACTCTCTCAGCCACTGATACCTTATTTGTTACAATAGTTTTCCCCCTTTTGTTCAGGAAGACCTTGTTGATCCCATGGTTCAAGGCCAGGCTCATCTCTTGGAGTCATAACCCATGTAGCTAGGAGATTTTCACCCCTGTATGTCATGTCTGGGAGGGAGGGTAATGATTTTACTTGTAGGGTTGAGCTTAGAGAGAGGGAGGCCACATCTGAGCAACAAAAGTGGTCCTCTGGAAGTAACTCTTAAGCATAACTATAGGTAGGCTTAGCTTCTCCCATACATAAACAAGCTTCACAAGAGCAAACCTCAAGATCAAGGGCTTGGCCAATCCTACTTGGGAGTCTCTGATGTTTGAGGGAGTATCTAGGGTTTCCCCAATGGTAAAATTTAATAGTTCCATATTTTTTCTCTCATTCCTCAAGGGACTTTGCCAATACTTTAAAATTATCTGCTCAACATACTCTGGGATGTATCTGGGCATTACATTAAGCTATACAGAATTACAAGTCTTCATTCCCATTCTGGGCTCCATGTGTTTGGATTGTTTAAATGATCTATCCAGACAGATTGAGTTAGATTATGTGCTACAGAAAATTTAGGTTTTGCACAAAATAAACCTCTCTTCCTTTGGTCTTATAGAATAGGTGAAGTTCTAAAATACAGTCAATGTCTCCTTACACCTGTATTCTGATTTACCTTAGTGCCAACCTGATCAACTTCGTTCTTATCTCTAATTGAAACCTGATCTCTTTTTCAAGTTCTTTAACAGTTGTTGTGTGTGGCCATGCTGACTTTCAGACCAGCAGAACTCCTACTTTGAGTCTTAGGTATTACACAGGTACTCAAGTTTCATGGAAATATCAAGTTATACATATATAACACAGCCTCTCAAAATCTAGAAATAACAATTATAGCTCTGGACTAAATGTGACTGCTATAAGAGCTTACAATCTAGGCCCTAATTTTCTTATAAGTATTTTCTAAATGAGATGATACAATATTTCCTCCCTTGTTTCTGGTTTATTTCATATCACATAATGTCCTCCAGGTTCATTCACATCGTTGCATGCCTCATGACTTTGTTCTTTTCTATATCAGCACAGTATTTGATCATATATATACACCAGAGTTTGCCATTCTACTTCTCAGTTGGTGTATCCTTTAGCCATCTCCATCCATTGGGCATCATGTATAATGTCCAAAGTCAACAGTCTTGCAGAATACTCACTTAGTGGTATAGTCATCGACACTCTCGATTTTAGAGAATTTTCATTGCTCCTAAGAGAAAAATAACCAATAAACACATGCGCTCACCAAATAGAAAATCCAAAACTCCTCCTAACTCCACTCCCCCCCCCAATTATTTACCCTGGTATTGCTATGGTATTGTTGCTGTCTTCCTGTTAAACATAGGCCATTGCATGCAATAGTAGTCTTACACCTATACCCAGATATTATAAACTCTTTGCACAAGATTCATACTTTTGAAATAGTTCATGCAAGAATTTGTCTATATTTGTAGTGTTAATTGGTGGGATATATGGATCTATACAACCCTTTTCATCATGTTCACCTTCAATATGGCAATATTGCTTATAGAACCACTAATAAACTGCCTTCACTTCTATCCACTCCCTTATATTTAAGTTCAACCACATTACCTAACCGTTCATGCATCTCTGACTTCTATGTAGCTCTAGGACCCTTATATTCTATATTATAAGCCTCTGAGTTTACTTTTACCAAAGTCATAAAAGTGAAATCTTACAGTACCTATCCTTTTGTGTCTTTCTTATCTCAGTCAGCATTATGTCTTCAATGTTCATTCACTTTGTCATATGCTTCAAGTTGTCATTTCTTCTTACAACTGCATAATATTCCATCATATGTATATACCACATTTTGTTTATCCACTCATCTGTTGATGGGCACTTGGATTGTTTTCATCTTTTGGCAATTGTGAATAATGCTGCTATGAACATCTCTGTGCAAATGTCCGTTTGTGTCACTGCTTTCAGCTCTTCTGAGTATATACCAAGTAGTGATATTCGGGGTCATAAGACAACTCAATATTTAGTTTTCTAAGGAACTGGCAAACTGTCTTCCAAAGTGGCTATATGATTATACATTCCCACCAACAGTGCATAAGTATCCCAATTTCTCCACATCCTCCCCAATATTTGTAGTTTCCTGTTTGTTTAATAGGAGCCATTCTTATAGGTGTGAGGTGGTATCTCATAGTCTTGATCTGCATTCCCCTCATAGCTAATGAAAATGAGCATCTCTTCATGTGTTTTTGAGCCATCTGTCTTTGCCCTTTGGAGAAATTTCTGTTTATATCTTTAGCCCATTTTATAATTGGGTTGTTCTTTTGGTGTTCGGTTGTATGATTTCTTTACATATACAGGATATCAAACCTTTATCCAATACATGAATTTCCAAATATTTTCTCCCATTGAATTGGCTCCCTCTTCACCTTTTTAAAAAATTTATTTATTAATTAAAAACTTAAGAAACCAAAAAAAAATCAACATATATAATCAGTAATTCACAATATCATCACTTAGTCCCTCTACACCTTTTGACAAAGTTTTTTTGGGCACAATAGCATTTGATATTGAGGGGTTCTCATTTATCTATTTTTTCATTTCTTGCTTGTGCATTAGGTGTAAAGTTTAGGAAGCTACACCCTATTACTAGGCCTTGAATAAGTTTTTCTACATTTTCTTCTAGGAATTTTATGGTACTGGTTTTTATATTTAGGCCTTTGATTTGCTTTGAGTTAATTTTTGCATAGGCTGTAAGGTAAGGGTCCTCTTTCATTCTTTTGGCTATTGATATCCAGTTTTCCCATTCCCGTTTATGGAAAAGATTATTCTGTCCCAGTTTAGTGGATTTGGGGGCCTCATTGAGATCAGTTGACCATAGATTTAGTGGTCTGTTTCCACACTCTTGATTCAATTCCATTAGTCAATATTTCTATCTCTGTACGAGTACCATGCTGTTTTAATCACTGTGGCTTTAAAATCAGTGTTAGTCCTCTTACTTAATTCTTCTTTTTTTGAGGATATTTTTAGCTATTTGATGCCTCTTTCCCTTCCAAATGAATTTGATAACTAGTTTTTCCAAGTCTTCAAAGTACGTTGTTGGAATTTTTATTGGTACTGCGTTGAATCTATAGATCAATTTGGGTAGAATTGGCATCTTAACTATATTTAATCTTCCTATCCATGAGCAGGGAATGTCTTTCCATCTATTAACATCTTTGATTTCTTTTAGCAATGTTATGTAGTTTTCTGTGTACAGGTTTTTACATCCTTAGTTAAGTTGATTCCTAAATACTTGATTCTTTTAGTTGCTATTTTGAATGGATTTTTTTCCACAATTGTCTTTTCAGTTAAGTCATTGCTTGTGAACAGAAATATTACTGAATTTTGGACATTAATCATATCCTGCCACTTTGCTGAATTTGTTTATTAGCTCAAGAAGCTTTATCATAGACTTCTCAGGATTTACCAAGTATAATATTGTGTCATTTGCAAATAATGAATGTTTTACTTCTTCCTTTCCTGTTTGAATGCCTTTTATTTATTTTTCCTGTCTGATATCTCTAGCTATAACTTCTAGTACATTGTTGAATAATAGTGGTAACAGAGGGCATCCTTGTCTCATTCCCAATCTTTGGGTGAAGGCTTTCATTTTCTCACCATTGAATATGATGCTAGCTATGAGTTTTTTATATATGCCCTTTATCATATTGAGGAAATTTCCTTTGATTCCTACTTTTGAAGTGTTTTTATCAGAAAAGGATCCTGAATTTTGTCGAACATCTTTTCAGTGTCAATTGAAATGATCATGCATTTTCTCCCTTTTAATTTGTTAATGTGTTTATTACATTGATTGATTTTCTTGTTTTGAACCACCCTTGCATTCCTGGTATAAACCCCATTTGATCATAGTGTTTCATTGGATTAAATTTGCTATTCAGTTTGTTCAGAATTTTTGCATCTGTATTCATTTGGGAGATTGGCCTGCAGTTTTCCTTTCTTATGCCATCTTTACCTGGTTTTGGTACTAGATTGAAGTTAGCTTCATAAAATGACTTAGACAGTACTCCTTTTCCTCAGTTTTTTGTAAGAATGTGAGCAGGATTGATGTCAATTCTGTGTGGAATGTTTGATAAAATTCCCCTGTGAAGGGTGCCACAGTGGCTTAGCAGGCAGAGTTCTGGCCTACCATGCCAGAAGCCTGGGTTTGATTCCTGGTGCCTACCCATGCAAAAAAAGAAGGGGGAAAAAAAGAAAAATAAAACAAAATTCCCCTGGAAAGCCATCTGGCCCTGGGCTTTTATTTATAGGAAGATTTTTGATGACTGACTGAATTTCTTTATATGTGACTGGTTTATTGAGATCTTCTATTTTTCTTGAGTCGGTGTAGCTTGTTCATGTGTTTCTAGGAATTTGTCCATTTCATCTAAGTTGTCTAGTTTGTTGGCATATAGTTGTTCATGGTATCCTCTTATGATTTTTTTTTATTTCTTTAGGGTCTATGGTAATGACCCCATTCTCATTTCTGATTTTGTTTATTTGCATCCTCTCTCTTTTTTTTCTTTGTCAGTCTAGCTAGGGGTCCACCAATTTTATTGATTTTCTCAAAGAACAAGCTTTTGGTTTTATTGGTTCTTTCTATTGTCTTTTTGTTCTCCAATTTATTTAATTCTGCTTTAATCTTTGTGACTTCTCTTCTTCCATTTGCTTTGGGGTTAGTTTACTGTTCTCTCTCTAGTTCCTCCATGTGAGCAGTTAATTTCTCAATTTTTTCTCTTTCTTCCTTTTTAATATAGTCATTTAGGGCAATAAATTTCCCTCTTAGCACTGTATTTGCTGCATCCCATAAGTTCTGATATGTTGTTTTCTCATTTTCATTCATCTCCAGATAGGAACCTATTTATCTAGTAATTTCTTCTTTGATCCATTGGTTGTTTAAGAGCACATTATGTAATCTCCATATATTTGTGAAAGTTCTGGTTCTTTAGTGATTATTGATTTCCAGCTTCATTCTGTTGTGATCAGAGGAAATACTTTGAATAATTTCACTCTTGTTACATTTACAAAGACCTGTTTTGTGTATGATCTATCATACACATATGATCTTTCCTGGAGAATGTCTCATGAGTACTTGAGAAGAATGTATGTCCTGGTATTTTGGGATGCAATGATATATATAAGTCTATTAGGTTTACTTCATTTATGAAATTCTTTAAGTTCTCAATTTCATTTTTGATCCTCTGTTTGGTTGTTCTATCTGTAGAGGAGAGTGTTATATTGAAATCTCCCACTTTTGTTTTTGAAATGTTCTATCACTCTCTTCAGTTTAGCCAATGTTTGCCACATGTATTTTGGAGCTCCTTGATTCAGAGCATAAATATTTATGATTGTTTCTTTATTTTGGTGAATTGTCCCTTTTATTAATTGTAGTGTCCTTCTTTATCTCTTATGACTTCTGTACATTCAAAGTCTATTTTGTCTGATATTAATAAAGCTACTCTTGCTTTCTTTTGGTTACAGTTTGCATGGAACATAGTTTTCCATCCTTTTACTTCAGTCTATTTGTATCCTTGTGTCTAAGATGAGTTTCTTGTAAGCAGCATATAGATGGTTCTAGTTCTTAATCCATTCTGCCAGTCTGTATCTTCTAATTGGTGATTTTAGTCCATTAACATTCAAAGTTATTACTGTAAAGGCATCTTTTAAATCTACCATCTTATCCTTTGGATTTTGTTTGTCAGATCTATATATTCCTTTCCCTCTTTCTCTTTTTACCTGTAAATTACCCTTACTGGTATTCTTCAGTTATATACCCTCCTGTAGGCCTCCCTCTCCTGTCTTTTTTTCAGCTTACAGAACTCCCTTTAGTATTTCTTGTAGGGCAGGTTTCTTGTTGACAAATTCTCTCAGCATTTGTTTGACTATGAATATTTTAATCTCTGTCATTTTTGAAGGGCAGTTTGCCATTGTGAAGTTAGATGTACCCCAGAAAAGCCATGTCCTTTAATCCTCATTCAGTGTTGCTAGGTGGGATCTTTTTGTTTCCATGGAGATGTGACCCACCCAATTGTGGGTGGTAACTTTTTTTTAACTTTTTAATTGTATAATATAACATATATACAAAGCAAAGAAAGAAAAAAGAAATAGTTTTCAAAGTACTCTTCAAGAAGTAGTTGCAGGACAGATATCAGAGATTGTCATGGACTACCATACCATCATCTCAGACTTTTCCTTCTAGCTGTGCCAGAACATTGGAGGCTAGCAGGAATATATATATATGTATGTATATATATTTAGAAGGCATATATATTTTTTATCATCACAATTGACTTTTTTCTTCTTTTTTGTGAAAAATAACATATATACAAAAATTCAATAAATTTCAAAGCACAGCACAACAATTAGTTGTATAACAGATTTCAGACTTTGGTATGGGTTATAATTTCTCAATTTTAGGTTTTAACTTGTAGCTGCTCTAAGATACTGGAGAGTAAAAGAAATATCAATATATGATTCAACAATCATACTCATTTGTTAAACCCTGCTTTCTCTGTATAATTCCACCATCACCTATGATCTTTCTCCCACTCTTTAGGGGTATTTGGGCTATGGCCATTTTAACTTTTTCATGTTGGATGGGGCGGTCAATAATATTGGGTATGGAGATGGAACTAGCTGATACTCTTGGAGAGGCTGGCCCCACTAGGTTTCAGGACTTATCTGGTCTAGGAACGAATCTGGAGTTTGTAGGTTTCTGAAAAGTAATCTTAATGTGTGAAACATTTGTAGAAACTCAGATAGAGCCTTCGGTGTTCTTTAGGATTGACTGGAGTGGTTTTGTTTGTGGTTTGACAAGTTATGATAGATAGCAATGTCTAACTGAAGTTTGCATAAGAGTGAACTCCAGAATAGCCTCTTGACTCCATTTGAACTCTCTCAGCCACTGGTACCTCATTTATTACACTTCTTTCCCCACTGTTGGTCAGGATGGCATTGTTTTTCTCACTCTGTATGGTAACTTTTAATTAGATGATTTCCATTGAAATGTGTCTCCACCCCTTCAAGGTGGGATTGCTTACTGGGGTCATTTAAGAGGGAACCATTTTGGAAAAAGCTTAGAACCAACAGAGTCCACAACTAGAGAGCTTTGGAGATGCATGAAGAAAACACCCCCAGGAATGCTATTGAGAAAGCCTGGAGCCAAAGTTAGCAGTTGCCATGTACCTTTCCATCTGAGAGAGAAACCCTGAATATCATCAGCCTTCTTTAACAAAGGTATCTTTTCCTGGATGTCTTAGTTGGGACATTTTTATAGCCTTGTCCTAATGTGGACATTTTCATGACCTTAGAACTGTCTATTTGCAACTTAATAAATTCTCCTTTTAAAAGCCCTTCCAGGAAGGGTGCATGGGTGGTTCAGTGGTAGAATGCTTGCCTTCCATGCAGGAGACCTAGGTTCAATTCCCAGACCATGCACCCACCCCCTAAAAAAAACTCTTCCAGGAAAAATAATCATGACTGTAACGAACAGAAGGTGGAAAATGTTGGAGGATGCAATCTCTGACCATTTGCTTTATGAATTGAACTGAGTAAATTGCATGTGGACTATAGGATCGATCAGGCTGGGAATGGAAACTGAAAATGGATATCAATATAAAACAATAGAGGAGGAAAACACTGAATAGAAAAGGATGCAGTAAAAAAGAAATGCTCTTGAGTTAAGCATGTGCTTGCTGGTGCTGTTAAGCAAATGGACTTCTGGTTTGGAGATGCAAATCTTCACAAGGATAGATTTCCCTGAGAGAAGATAGAAAAATATAGAGACAGATATGTAGATATATCACTTCTTGTGCCACTTAACAAAATGAAAAAATTGACCACCTGATGGAAAGCTAATAGCCAGAGCATTAAAAAGCTCAGCTGTTGTAGAGCTTGATTTAGAAGACAGCAGGATTAAAAGAAAAGAGCCCCTGTATGAAAGACCATAGGATGAGGATGAGTGGACAGTGTATGTGCAATTACTTCCCCAAAATGTTAATCACAGCTGGAATGAAAGAGTATTCAGGAAATGTTGCAATGTTGTTTATATAAGTATCCCACATTATAATCTACTGGAGATCCAAAGGGATTTCCCTTTGTAGAATTTGAGATAAAAGAACATGCAGCAAAAGCTATTGAGTTTCTTAACAATTCACCAGAAAAAGCACCAAGAAAACTTGGAGTACCCTAAGACAGTGATGAATAAGCCCATTCCTGTCCTAAGAGTACTGGAAAAAAGTAAGGGAAAGAGAAAGAAGGAAGGCTGAGTGAAAGAGGAATATAATCTTCAGGCTGAAAAGGCAAATTTGGATACAAGTAATGAAAGTATCTGTAAACTTAAAAGATCTAGGACCACATCTGAGAGCTCAGAGGTAGAAATTACTGAACCCCCAGAGCTACCCTCAAAGAAAAAGATAAAACACAGAAGAGCTGAGGCATCCAGCTTACCTGAAGTCAGAACAGGGAAAAAGAAGAGAAGTAGCTCTGAAGATACAGAATGCCTAGCTCCCAGATAAAAAGTAAAGAAAATAGGCACAAAAGAAAACATTTAAAGAGAAGCCTCAGAAGTTAAAGAAAACAAAGATTTAGAATTTCCTACAGAAGAGGAAAAGGAAGCTGGAAATATAAAGGATGGATCCTCTTCAAATAAAAAAGGAAGCATAAGAAAAAAATTCAAAGAAAGACAGAAAATGGGAAAAAAGGTCATACCACTAAGAGTATTATCAAAGAGAGAATGGGTGGATTTGAAAAAAGAATATTTAGTTCTGCCAAAGGGCAGCATGGCTTCTTAAAAAGATATCTAAACTAAAATTGGAGTCTGAAATGGAAAGAGATCATGGTCAACCTAATAAATCAGGAATGAAAAATGAAAAAACAATGAAAACTGTTATCCTCAGGAGAAAGTTAATGTCATGGGACCACAGTTTGTGAGTGGAGTGATTGTGAAGATTGTTAGCACTGAGTCCTTACCTGGCAAGAAGCAAGTATGGGATACTTTGGCAGCTATCTCAGAAGTTGTTTTTGTTGATAGGTTAGAAGGAGATACAGAATACTATGCTAAATTTAGAACTCCTGAGGATACTCAAACAGTAATAAATGCATATATGGAAATCAAAAGGAAACTATAGGAAACTTGATGTCCTTTCTGGTGATCATGAACAGAGATATTGGCAGAAGATTTTTGTAGCTAGACAGGCCAGACTTAATCAACCTTGAGACAAGAAAGGAGGCACTGAGAAGTTAATCACTAAAGCTGAAAAGGTTAGACTGGCAAAGAATCAACAAGCAAGTAAACACATTTTCTGAATGTGATTGAACAACAACACAAAAAAGTATGACTCACCTTTAATGGTTCACTGGGTACTTGAACTATTCCTAGGAAATCCACTTCTATTATAGTTGTGCTGAATAATGAATATTGTTCTAAGACCTACATTGAACTAAAAGAAATATCTTTGTTCCTCAACTTGTAAATAAAACTGTTTTTCTAAAGACAAGTAGATTGTATACCAAATTTTTTCATTAAACATTTTAGTTGTTGAAATTATCTTATGTAAATCAACCTCAAAGTGACTTAGTAAATAAATATGTTTGAACATTTGAAAAAAAGCCATTCCATTTCTGGCATGTTGCATTCTGGAAGCTTTTGCAAGCTAGAACATGTTTTGGTATCAAGAAGTGGGGTGCTGCTGAGGTGTGCAAATACAAACATATTGGATTGGCTTTTTAAATGGACAAGGGGAAGATTCTGAAAGAATTGTGATAAACGTGATAGAGAATTGCTTTGAAGAGACTGTTGATAGAAATGTGGACTCTAAAGATACCTTTGATAAGATCTTAGACAGAAATGATGCATGTGGTATTGCAAACTGGAAGTAAGGGAATCGTTTTAAAGTGGCAAAGAATCTGGCAAAATTGACTGCTGGTTTTACATGGGGACAGTTTTTTTTTATTGTATAGTATAACATATATACAAAGCAAAGAAATTAAAAAGCAGTAGTTTTCAAAGCACTCTTCAACAAGTAGTTACAGAACAGGTCCCAGAGTTTGTTATGGGCTACCATATGATCCTTTCATATTTTTTCCTTCTAGCTGCTCCGGAATATAGGAGGCTAGAGGACTTAAAACTTTTTTATCATCACAATTGGTTTTTTTTGTGAAAAATAACATGTATACAAAAAAGCAATAAATTTCAAAGCACAGCACTACAACTAAGTGTAGAACATATTTCAGAGTTTGACATGGGTAACAATTTCACAATTTTTGGTTTTTACTTCTAGCTGCTCTAAAATACTGGAGACTAAAAGAGATATCCATTTAATGATTTAGCATTCACATTCATTTGTTAAGTCCTATCTTCTCTGTATAACTCCATCATCACCTTTGATCCTTCCATCTTCTCTTTAGAGGTATTTGGGCTATGGCAATTCTAAATTTTTCATATTGGAAGGGTCTGTCACTAATACTGTGTAGGGAAATGGAACTATCTGATGTTCTGTAGAGGCTGGGCTATGTTTCAGGACTTATCTGGTCCAGGCACCCATCTGGAGGTTGTAGGTTTCTGGAAAGTTACTCTAGTCCATGGAACTCTTGTGGAATCTTATATATTGCCCTAGGTGTTCTTTAGGATTGGCTGGAATGATCCTGGTTGGGGTTTGGCAGGTTATATAATAGGTAGCAATAGACATTTAACAAGGTCTAAATGAAGCTTGTGTAAGAGCAACTTCAAGAGTAGCCTCTCAATTCTATTTGAACTCTCTCTGCCACTGATACTTCATTAATTATACTTCTTTTTCCCTTTTTGTTCAGGATGGAATTGTTGATCCCACATTGCCAGGTCTGGATTCATCCCTGGGAATCATCTCCCACATCGCTAAGGAGACTTTCACACCTGGATGTCATGTCCCACATAGGGGGGAAGGCTATGATTTCACTTGCAGAGTTGGGCTTAGAGAGACATTTGAGCAACAAAAGAGGTCCTCCAGAAGTAACTCTTTGGCATGCCTATAGGTAGTCTAAGCTTCTCTGCTACCTACATAAACCTCACAAAAGTAAGCCTTATGATCAAGGGCATGGCCTGTTGATTTGGGTGTCCCTAAAGTTTGACCCAGTATCAGGGGATTCCCTGATGTTAAGATTTAATAGTTCCATATTCTTTCTCGCATCCCTCAGGGGACTTTGCCAATACTTTTTGATTATCTGCTTAATATACTCTATCATGTATCTAGACATAAAAATAATCTATACAGAATAAAATGTTCTCTTTCTTATTCTATGCTCCCTGTGTTTCAGTTGTTGAAATGAGCCATACAGATAGGTTGAATTAGATTATGCACTACAGAAAATTTCAGTTCCAGACCAAATAAACCTTTCTTCCACTGGTCTCAAAGAGTATGTGTGGTTCTAAAATAAAGACACTGTCTTCCTTACCTCTATGTTCTGAATTACTTTAACCCCAACCTATTTGGCTTCATTCTTATCTCTAAATATCACGTTATATATATAAAACAGCCTCCCAAAATCCAGAAATAATAATCACCACTCCAGACTTAATGGGCCAGCTGTAAAAGCTTACAATCTAGGCCCCTGTTTTCTTATAAGCATTTTCTATAGGTGACCATACCATTGTTGTTCTTTTGTTTCTGGCTTACTTTGTCTCACCAAATGTCCCACATGCTCATTCACATTGTTAAGTCCTTGATTTTTGCTTCTTGTTTTCTAATATAAGCATTTAGGGCAATAAATTTCTGCCTCAGCACAACCTTTGCCATATCCCATAAGTTCTGATAAGTTGTATTCTCATTTTCTTTCATCTCCAGATAGCTACTGATTTCTGTATTGATTTCTTGTTTGTCCTACTGGGTGTTTAAGAGTGTTTTATTCAATCTGCATATATTTGTGAATTTTCTTGTTCTTTGGTGATTATTGAGATTCAGCTTCATTCCATTGTGATCAGAGAAAATGCTTTGAATAATTTCAATGTTTTTTGAGTTCAGAAAGATCTGTTTTGTGCCCCAGCATATGATCTAGCCTGGAGAATGCTCCATGAGCACTAGAGAAGAATGTAAATCCTTGTGCTTTGGGGTACAATGACCTATATATGTTTGTTAGGTCTAATTCGTTTATTGAGTTATTTATCTTCTCTATTTCTTTTTTGATCTTCTGTCTGGTTGTTCTATCTATAGAGGAGTGGTTTATTGAAGCCTCCTACTATTATTTTTGAAGCATCTATCGCTCCCTTCAGTTTTGCCAATGTCTGTCTCATGTACTTTGGAGTCTCTTGATTGGGTGCATAAACATTTATGATTGTTATATCTTCTTGGTGAATTGACCCTTTAATTAGCATATAGTGTCCCTCTTTGTCTCTCATGATGTCTTTACATTTAAAGTGATTTTGCCTAATATTAGTGTAGCTACTCTTGCTTTCTTTTGGTTACAACTTGCATGGAAGATCTTTTTCCATCCTTTCATTTTCAATCATTTGTATCCTCATATCTAAGATGAGTCTCTTGTAAGCAGCATATAGCTGGATTATGTTTCTTAACCCATTCTGCCAATCTGTCTTTTAATTGGTAAATTTAATGTGTTAACATTCAAAGTTATTACTGAAAATGTATTTCTTGAATCCACCATCTTATCTTTAAAATTTTATTTGTCAAATCTATATATTTTTTCCCTCTTTCTCTTTGTATTCCTAAATTACCCTTGTGCTCTTCAATTCTGTGCCCTCCTCCAGATCTCCCTCTCTTGTCTTTTTTTTTTCAGCCATCTGAATTCCTTTTAATATTTCTTGTAGGGCTGGTCTCTTGTTGACAAATTCTTTCAGAATTTGTTTGTCTGTGCAAATTTTGATCTCTCCCTCAGTTTTGAAGGACAATTTGGCTGGGTACAGAATTATTGGCTGGAAGTCTTTCTCTTTCAGGACCTTGAATATATCATATCACTGCTTTTTTGCCTCCAACGTGCTAGTTGAGTAGTCTGAACTCAGTCTTATTTGGTTTCCCTTGTAAGTAGTAGATTGTTTTTCTCTTGCCACTTTCAGGATTTTCTGCTTCTCTTCAACATTTGACAGACTGTTTAGTATGTGCCTTGGAGAAGGCCTATTTGGATTTACTCTGGAGTTCATTGGGCTTCTTTGACTTGTATATTTATATCCTTTACGAGGGTTGTGAAGTTTTCTCCCATTATATCCTCTACTACTCTTACTAGCCCTTTAATCCTCCCTTCTCCTGCTGGGACACCAATGATTCTTATATTTGTGTGCTTTGTTTTGTCTGTCATTTCCCTGAGATCCAATGCAATATTTTCCATCTTTTTTGTCATTTAGTGTTTGGAGTCTTTGAAGTCAGTTATCCTGTCCTGTATATCACTTATTCTTTCTTCTGTGTCTTCAAATCTGGTGTTGTGTGCCTCTAGCGTGTTCTTTATTTGGTCAATAGAGTCTTTAATCTCTGTGATATCACTATTTTTCTATTTATTCTTCCAGATTCCTCTTTATGCTCTTCTACAGTCTTCTTGATCTCCTTCATGTCATTTGCTATCCCACTTATTTTATTAAGTGGATTGGTATGAACATCTTTGATTAGTTGTTCCAACAGCTGTGTCTATTCTGGTGTTTTAATTTGGTTATTAGGCAGGGCTATATCTGTATTGTGGTAGGCTTAGTGATCTTCTGCTGTCTTCATGTCATGTAAATATCTTGATTGATTTACTTTGGGAATTGATTTCTTTCAGTAGTCTAAGACGTTGTGTTTGCGGGATGGTTGTATAGCAGGGAGCAAGGCATGGGATGGAGCACTCAATACAGTGATTTGTTTCAGGGCAGGTATAGGTGTAGGTTGAAGATGTTACACTGATGCTTGTGAATGTGTGTGCCCAGTGGCCAGGGAGGATGTAGCTACGTGGGTGCACTGGTCTGGGGGTTGTAACCCTGGTGTGCACTGGTCTTAGGCACAGAGCCCTTTGTGTGCATGCATAAAGCTGTGGCAACAGGCCAGTGTTAATACTTCATGGATTTGGGCAGATGTGACCTGGTTCTGCAGGACAAAACTTTCTCAGAGCTGGGAAGTGTGGCTGAGGGCCGTGCACATGTGTGGTTCTAAGACTGCTGTAAAGTGAGGTTCCAAGAGCTGCATGACATGATTGGGGGCCTGTGCACATGCATGGGCCTAGGAGTGCTGTAAACTGATGCACAGAGCTTGGGGTGGGGTGTTGGTGGGGTGAAGTTGTGTGACACTATGGGTAGCAGGGCAGGGGTAGCCTGGGTACGGAGTTTAGTGCCCACAGCCTTTATGAGCTGGCAATAGCCTGCAGGGAACAGGGAGTGGGGTGTAGTGCTTGGGAGTTGTGCAGGAGAGGTGGGTTAGACTGTGCTTGGGGTGAAAATGTGGGGCAGGTATGTGCACTGGGGGCTGGTGGGGTGGGGGCACCTGGAGTGTGGGGAATGGGAATGGGTGACTGGGTTTGGGTGCATTCAGTGTTGGATGAGTCAGTGGTCATGGTGCTGTGCTGGTGAGGATAGCACACCCAAGGAATACAGCCTGGCTTACTTCCTGGTCCCCAGTTCCCATCCATGCCCTCCAGTGGACTCCATGCCTCTGCACCAGGCTCCAGCTTTTGTCTTTCAGTTCTTCAGCCTCTGATGCCAGGTTGCCCTATGAGGCACAGAAGGCTCTCCCTGGTCAGCTGTAGTCTCAAATTGCTGCCTCAGTCACCCTCCTTTGCTTTCTCTAACTTTTCTGGGGGCAGGGCTAATCTTGTGCTACTCTATTTGGCCATCTTCCCAGAAGTCCTAGATGGGGACAGATTTTAAAAGCCATGAACTTGGAAATTTAGCAGAAGAAATTTTCAAATAAAATGTGAAACTGTGGCCTGGTTTCTCCTTGCAGCTGATGACAAAATGCAACAAGAAAAAGGTATGCTGAGAACTGAACTCTTGGGTACAAAAAAAGCAAACAAGAAATTGATGTTCTGGAAAATTCTGGCCTTCCAGAAATGGAGACCACAGAGAATAGTGCTCCACTTGAGGGTTTAACCAAACATGGAACCAGTCAGCCATTTCAGAAAAAGCCAGGATTGTAGATGGAGTTATCCAGGAAGGATCTGTGGCATGTCCTATTGTCTGATGTTAATGTTCCCAGCATACTGCATAGAAAACTAACAAGAGTGTTGTGGGAGCTATATAAATGGAACCACTGCCAATGTAGACAAAAATGGAGAGAAAACAGACAAAATTGAAGAAGAAATAACCTCAAAGGCAGAATGATGGAAGATAAGGTCTGAAGTCAAGAAACCTCAGGCCAGGAGAGCAGACACACCCAAGCTCTTGGAGAGGATGAATTTGCCCCAAAGGCAGAACCTGGGCCTTCTACTTGGTGCTCAGGAAGGGTTGTGCTGCCTCAGGCCTTGTAGAGGGTGGAGCACATTCTTTGGGGATTGGGGAGAGCCTGGATACTACCCCATTGTTCTGGAGGGGTTTTACAGGTGTCCCAGAGATGGCAGAGAGCCCAGGTGCAGACCTGATATTTGGAGAGATTGGTGCCATGAAAAAGATGTTCTCCTCAGTGTCCCCCAAGGCTGCATTTGGAGAGAGGTAGGCCACTGTATAGGCCCTTGGGAAAGGTGGGACTGCCACTTTCTAAATCCCTGAGGATAAATGACTCTCAGATTTTTAAATCTAATGATGTTTGCCCTGCAGGTTTCTAGAGCTGTTTGTGTCCTGTGACCCCTGTGTTCCTTCAAATTTCTCCCTATGGAAATAGGAATATGTGTCCAATGACTGACCCTCCTTTGTATATTGACAGCAGGTAACTTGTCCTGAGTTTTACAGGTCCAGAGTCAGAAGAGTATTTTGCCTTAGGAAGACTGTACCTGTAGCTGGCTTGGATGAGATTTTATGCTATTTTTGACTTTGTATTGTTACTGAAATGGTTTTAGGCTTTCTGATATTGTTATGGAATGCATATTTTTTGCATTTGGAAAGAACATATGTTTTTGGGGTCCAAAGGGTGGAATGTGCCAGTTTGAAGCCATTATGTACCCCAGAAAAGCCATATCCTTTAGTTTTCATTCAGTATTGCAGGGTGGGATATTTTTTATTGTATTCATGGAGTTGTGACCCACCAAAATGTGGGTGATAGCATTTGATTAGATAGTTTCCATGGAGATGTGTCTCCACCCATTCAATGGGGTTTGCTTACTGGAACTTTTTAAGAGGGAGCCATTTTGGTAAAAGCTTAGAACCAATAGAGCCCATACAACCAGAGATCTTTGGAGATGCATAAAGAAAATGCAACCAGGGAAGCCATTAAAGAAGCCTGGAGACGGAGCTAGCAGATGTCACCATGTGCTTTTCCAGCTGAGAGAGTAATCCTGAACATCATTGGCCCTCTTGAACCAATGTATCCTTCCCTGGATGCCTTAGTTTGGACTTTTTTATAGACTTGCCTTAATTTGGACATTTTCATGACCTTAAAACTGTGAATTTGCAACTAAATAAATTCTCCTTTTAAAAGCCATTCCATTTCTGGTATATTGCATTCTGAGAACTTTTTCAACTAAAACAGACAATTTGGCTGGATACAGAATTCTTGGCTGGGAGTCTTTCTCCTTCAGGATCTTAAATATATCATACTACTGCCTTCTTGCCTCTATGGTGCCTGTTGAGTAGTCTGAACTCAGTCTTATGTGGTATCCCTCATATGTAGTAGATCACTTTTCTCTTGCCTCTTTCAGACTTTTCTGCTTCTCTTTAACATTTGACAGACTCATTAGTATGTGTCTTGGAGTAAACCTGTTTGGATTTATTCTATTTGGGATTCATTGGGTGTTCTAGTTTGCTAGCTGCTGGAATGCAATATACCAGAAACAGAATGGCTTTTAAAAGGAGGGAGAATTTATTAAGCTGCAAGTTTACAGTCCTAATGCCATGAAATTGTCCCAATTAAAGCAAGCCTATAAAAATGTCCAAATTAAGGTACCAGTGACAGGTTGCCTTCATGCAGGAAAGGCTGATGATGTTCAGAGTTTCTCTCTCAACTGGAAAAGCACATGGCAACATGGTGATGTCTGCTTGTTTTCTCCCCAGGTTTCTTCTTTCATAATGCTCCCCCAAGGGTGTCTTCATCTCCAAAAGTCTCTGGATTCATGGGCTCTTGTCATTCTCATAACTCTGTCATTATTCTCAACTTTCTCCAAAATCCTTCTTCTTTTAAAGGATAACAGCAAACTAATCAAGACCCACCTGGAATGGGTGGAGTCACATCTCCCTCTAATGAAAAGTTAATACCCACAACTGGGTGTGTCACATCTCCATGGAGAAAACTAAACAAGTTTCCAACCTGTAGTACTGAATAGGGATTAAAAGAAAAGGTTGCTCCCACAAGATTGGATAAGGATTAAAGCATGGATTTCTAGGGTACATAATCCTTTCAAACCAACACATTGGGTTTCTTTGATTTGCATTTTTATGTCTTTTATAAGGGTTGGAAAATTTTCTCCCATTATCTCCTCAACTAATCTTACTAGCCCTTTACTCTTCTCTTCTCCTTCTGGGATACCAGTGATTCTTATATTTGTGCTCTTCATGTTGTCCATCATTTCCCTGAGATCCAATTCAAAGTTTTCCATCTTTTTTTGCCATTTGTTCTTTTGAGCATTCAAAATCAATCGTCTTGTCCTCTAGTTCCCCTATTCTTTCTTCTGTCTCTTCAAATCTGCTCTTGTGTCTGTAGTATATATATTTTTTGGTCTACAGTATTTTTCACCTCTGTGATATCTGCTGTTTTTCTATTTATTCTTTCAAATTCTTCTTTATGCACTTCTAGTTTCTTCTTGATCTCCTTTATGTTATTAGCTAACCCATTGAATTTATTTAGTAGAGTTTTATGAACATCTCTGATTAGTTGTCTCAAATTCTGTGTCTTTTCCAGTATTTTAATTTGAACATTAGGTTGAGTTATATCTGTCTGCATCTTCATATGTTTCATATGTTGCCTATGAGGGATTTAATTATCATATAGGGTTATTTGGAAATTCACTTCCCTCAGTAGTCTAAAGTTTTGTTTATGTGGGACAGGCAAGAGGCAAGAAATGGGGAATGGGGTGGGGTGCAGTTGTGTGGTATTGGA
>PVIY010041935.1:0-21299 GCA_004026745.1 Myrmecophaga tridactyla | reverse complement strand
GTCAAAAATCAGTTGACCATATATTTGGTGGTCTACTTCTGTCCTCTCAATTCAATTCCATTGCTCAATACTTCTGTCTTTGTGCCAGTGCCGTGCTGTTTTGACCACTTGGTTTTATAATAGGTTTGAAAGTCAGGAAGTGTTAATCCTCCCACTCTATTCTTGCTTTTCAGGATGCTTTTAGATATTTGGGTTCTCTCTCCCTTTCAGATGAATTTGACAGGTAGGTTTTCCAAATCTTCAAAGTTGGTTGTTGGAAATTTGACTCGTACTGTGTTGAATCTGTACATCAATTTGGGGAGAATTGATATCTTTACTGTATTTAGCCTTCTATCCATGAGCAGGGAACGTCTTTCCACCTGTTTAGATCTGCTTTGATTTCTTTTAGCAGTGATAGCTAGTTTTATTGGTACAAGTCCTTTACTCTCCCTAGTTAAGTTCATTCCTAAATACTTGATTCTTTTAGTTGGTATTTTGAATGGAATTTTTTCCTTAACTGACTCCTCAGCTAGGTCATTGCTTGAGTATAGAAATGCTACCGACTTTTGCACATTAATTTAATATCCTGCCACCTTGCTGAATTTGTTTATTTGCTCAAGTAACTCTGCTTTAGATTTCTCAGGATCTTCCAAGTATAGTATCATATCATCTCCAGATAATGAGAGTTTTACTTCTTCCTTTCCAATTTGGATGTCTTTTATTTCTTTGTCCTTCCTGATTGCTCTTCTAGAACTTCTAGCACAATGTTGAACAATAGTTGTGAGAGTGGGCATCCTTGTCTTGTTCCTGATCTTAGGGGGAAGGCTTTCAGTCTCTCTCCATTGAATATGATGCTGGCTATCAATTTTTCATACATTCCCGTTATCATGCTGAGGTATCGCCTTTGATTCCTATTTTTTGGAGTATTTTTACAGAAAAGGATGCTGAATTTTGTCGAATGCTTTTTCATCATCAATCAAGATATCATGTTATTTTTCCCCTTTTGATTTGTTAATATGCTGTATTACATTAATTGATTTTCTTATGTTGAACCATCCTTGCATTCCTGGTATAAACCCTACTTGGTCATGGTGTATAATTCTTTTGATGTGTTGTTGGATTCAATTTGCTAATATTTGTTGAGAATTTTTGCATATATTTTCATTAGAGAGATTGGTCTGTAGTTTTCCTTTCTTATAGCATCTTTATCCAGTTTTGGTACTAAAATATTGGCTTCATAAAATGAGTTAGGTACAGTTCATTTGTCCTTAATTTTTTGGAAAAGTTTGAGCAGGATTGATTCTAGTTCTTTATGGCATGTTTGTTAAAATTTCCCTGTAAAGCCATCTGGCCCTGGGATTTTCTTTGTAGGAAGATTTTTGATGACTGATTGAATCTCTTTACTTGTGATTGGTTTGTTGAGATCTTCTGTTTCTTCCTGAGTCAGTGTAGTTTTTTGTGTGTCTCCAGGAATTTGTCCATTTCATCTAAGTTGCCTAGTTTGTTGGTGTATAGTTGTTCACAGTATCCTCTTATAATTTCTTTTATTTCTTCAGGATCTGTGGTAACACAGCCCTTCTCATTTCTGATTTTGTTTATTTTCAGCCTCTCTTTTCTTTGTGAGTCTTGATAATGGCCTATTAATTTCATTGATTTCTCAAAGAATCAACTTTTGATTTTATCGATTCTTTGTATTGTTCTGCCATTCATTTATCTCTGCTTTAAACTTTGTTATTTCTCTTCTTCTATTTTCTTTTGGGTTAGTTTGCTGTTCTTACTCAAGTTCCTCCAGGTGTGATGTTATGTCCTCAATTTTTGCTCTTTCTTGTTTTTTAATATAGTCATTTAGGGCAGTACATTTCCGTCTCAGCACAACCTTTGTCACATCCCATAAGTTCTGATAAGTTGTCTTCTCATTTTCATTCATCTTCTCCAGATAGATACTGATTTCTCTAGTAATTCCTTCTTTAACCCACTGGTTGTTTAAGAGTGTGTTATTTAATTGCCATATGTTTGTGAATGTTCTTGTTCTTTGGTGGTTATTGAGATCCTAATTCATCCCTTTCTGATCAGAGAAAGTGCTTCGATTAATTTCAATGTTTTTAAATTTATGAAGACCTACTTTGTGCCCCAGCATAGGATCTATCCTGGAGAATGTTCCATGTGCACTAGAGAAGAACATATATCCTTGTGCTTTGGGGTGCAATGACCCATATATGTCAGTTAGGGCTGATTCATTTATCAAGGTATTTAATTTTTCTATTTCCTTGTTGATCTTCTGTCTGGTTGTACTATCTATAGAGGAGAGTGGTGTAGTGAAGTATCTACCATTATTATTGAAACATCTATCACTCCCTTCAGTTTTACCAATGTTTCTCTCATGTACTTTGGTACTCCTTTATTGGGAGCATAAACATTTATGATTGCTATATCTTCTTGATGAACTGATCTTTTAATTAGGATGCAGTGTCCTTCTTTGTTGCTTATGATGTCTTTATATTTAAAGTCTATTCCAATATAGTATAACTACTCCTGCATTCTTTTAGTTACTACTTGAGAGAAAATCTTTTTCCATCCTTTCACTTTCAATCTATTTGCATCCTTGTGTCTAAGATGAGTCTCTTGTAAGCAGGACATAGCTTGATTATCATGTTTCTCAATCCATTCTGCCAATCTGTATCTTTTATTCGGTAAGTTTAGTCTGTTAACATTCAAAGTAATTACTGAAAAGACATTTCTTGATTCCATCATCTTATCTTTTTAATTTTATTTGTCAGCTCTATATATTATTTTCTCTCTTTCTCTTTGTATTCTTTAAATTATTCTTAGTGGTACTCTTCAATTCTGTGCCTTCCTCCAGACCTCCCTCTCCTGTATTTTTTTCTTGGGTTGGCAGAACTCCTTTTAGTATTTCTTGTAGGGCCCATCGTGGTGACAAATTCTTTCAGGACTTCTTTGTCTGTGAAAACTTTAATCTCTCCCTCAATTTTGAAGGACAATTTGGTTGGGTACAGAGTTCTTGTCTGGAAGTCTTTCTCTTTCAGGATCTTGAATATATCATCATACCACTGTCTTCTCAGCTCCAGGGTGCTAATTGAGTAGTCTGAACTCAGTCAGTCCTATTTGGTTTCCCTCATACGTAGTAGATTGTTTTTCTCTTGCCACTTTTGGGATTTTCTGCTTCTCTTCAATATTTGCCAGACTGATTAGTGCATTCCTTGGGGAAGGCCTATTTGAATTTATTCTGTTTGGCATTCACTGGGTTTATTTGACTTTTATATTTATTTCCTTTATGATGGTTGGGAAGTTTTCCCCCATTATATCCTCAACTACTTTTCTGAGCCCTTTTCTCCTCTCTTCTCCTTCCTGGACACCAGTGATTCTTATAATTGTGTGTTTTGTTTTGTCTATCATTTCCCTGAGTTCCCATTCAATTTTTTCCATCTAGTTTGCCATTTGCTATTTTGAGTCTTTCAGGTCAATTATCCTATCACTTATTCTTTCTTCTTTCTCTTCAAATCTGGTGTTGTGTTCCTGTAGTATGTTTTTTATTGGGTCAACAGAATCTTCAATATCTGTGATATCAGCTATTTTTCTATTTATTCTTTCAAATTCCTCTTTATGCATTTCTGTTGTCTTCTTGATCTCCTTTGTGTCATTTGTTATCCCACTTATTTTATTAAGTAGAGTTGTATGAACATCTTTGGTTAGTTGTCCCAACATCTGTGTCTTCTCTGGTGTTTTAATTTGGTCATTAGGCAGGGTTATATCTGTCTGCACTGTGATATGCTTAATGATCTTCTCCTGTCTTTGTGGCACATAAATATCTTGATTAATATACTTTGGGAGTTGATTTCTTTCAGTGCTCCAAGGCCTTGTGGTTGCAGGATGGTTGTACAGCAGAGAGCAGGGCACAAAGTGGCGCACTCAGTACTGTGATTTGTTTCAGGGCATGTATGTGTGCAGGTTGGGGACATTACGCAGATGCTCATGAAGGTGGGTGCCCAGTGGCCAGGGAGGATGTAGTGGTGCACTTGCAGTGGTCTGGGGGTTATAACCCTTGTGTGGTGCTGGTCTAAGGTGCAGGGCCCTTTGTGCTCATGCATAGGACTGCAGCAGCCAGTTGGCATTATGCCTTCATGGACTGGGGGCAGATGTGACCTGGCTACATATGTTGGAATTTTCTCAGACCTGGGAAGTGAGGCTGGGAGGTGTGCATGCGTAGGTCTAGGACTTGTGTAAAATGTGATTCCCAGAGCTGAATGATGTGACAGTGGGCCCGTGAATGTATGTGATATAAAGGCATGTGTTGAGCTCAGGGAGGGCTGGGTGAGGCTATGTGACATTACAGGCAATGGGCAGGGGGAGAATAAGTATGGAGTTAGTGCCTGCAGCCTTTATGTGCTGGCAACAGCTTGCAGGGAACAGGGAGAGGGAGGTAGTGTTTAGTAGGGTTGCAGGAGAGGTGGTTGGGCTGCACTTTGGGTGGGGATTGGGAGCAGGTACATGCACTGGGGGCTGGTGGGGTGGGGGTGCCTGGAGTGTGGGGAATGGGGGAGGGGGATGGGGGTCAGGTGTGTGGGGTGTGGGATGAGTCGCTGGCATGGGGCTGCCTGGTGAGGGTAGTGCACTCAAGGAATGCAGCCTGGCTTACTTCCTAGTCCTGGGCCCTAGTCCATGCACTCCCATGGGCACATGGCTCTGCACCTCTGTGCTTCTGCACCAGGCTCCAGCTTTCTGCCTCTCAGTTCCTCGGCGTTCGCAATCAGGACTGCCACATGTGGTGCAGAAGGCTCTCCCTGGTCAGCCACACTCCCCAATTGCCACATCAGTGACCCTTCTGTCCCCTTTCCAACCTTTCTGAGGATCAGGGCTAATCTCAAGCCACTCTAGTCAGCCATCTTCCCAGAAATTCCATCAATGATTTTTAAAATGATCCCCATATGCTTGAGGTGATAAAAATACAGAGAAAAGAGTAAAGGATATCAAGAAAACAGTGAATGAACAATCTGCTAATTTCAGAAAAGAGCTACAAATTTTAAAAGGTATCTTAAAAGAAACAGTGGAGTAGGAGACCACAATAACTAAAGTGAAAAATTCCCTAGAGGATTTCAACAGCAAGTTGGAGCTGGTAGATGAGAAAATCAATGAACACGAAGGCAAGAAAATGGAAATAATTCAGGCTGAGGAGCAGAAAGAAAAAAGAATTAAAAAAACCAGGCAGAACATGAGAGGCCTATGGACAACACCAAACATATACAAATAAGGGGAGCCCTCAAAGAAGAGGGGAGAGAGAAAAGGGCAGAAGGAATATTCAAAGGAATAATGGCAGAAAACTTCACAAATTTAATGAAAACCATAAATATGCCCATTCAAGAAGTCCAATGATCCCCAAACAAGATAAATTGTTGAATGCCAAGGAAAAAGAGAGAGTTCTGAAAGCTGCAAGATAAAAGTCTTAGAAACAAGGGCACCCCGATAAGTTTAAGTACAGATTGCTTATCAGAAGCCATAGAGACAAAAATGCAGGGGGTTGAAATAAATAAAGTGCTGATAGAAAACAATTGCTAGTCAAGGATTGTATATCTGGTGGCAATTTCCTTCAAAAATGAGGGAGAGATTAAGACATTCCCAAATAAACAAAATCCAAGAGGACTCAAGATCACTATACCTGCCCTATTAGGAGGGCTAAAGGGACTTCTTCAGACTCATAGGAAAGGTCAATACACAGTAGATCAAAGTGGCAAGAAATAAAGACCTCTTAAAAAGGTAACCACAATATACATACCAATACTGTTGTATTTTTTGGGGTATGGAACACCACTGTTTACTTCTTTATAGGTTTTAAAATGAAAATGTATAAAAAGTAATGATGAATCTATGGCACGTAACATACAATGTATAAAGTTCTGATTTGTAACAGATACAACAGAAAAATGAGGAAAGAAAGGGTATTGGAAGATTGCGCTCATATACTATTGAAGTTAATTGGTATCATACAAAAATGATTTTATACATGTAGGATGTTAAATTTTTAAAGCTCCATATTAGCTCCAAAATGAAATATGAAAGATATATACAGAAAGAAATGCTAGGGGCAACAAAATGGTACCATACAAAAAAAAAAATAAATATGAAAGTAGTCATTGATAAAAGAATTGAGAGACAAAAAGATAAAGTCCTACAAAGGAAAAACAGCAAAATGACAGAGAAAGTCCTACATTATTAGGAGTTACTTTAATGTAAATGGATTAAACTCTCAAGTTAAAAGGCAAAGATTGGCAGAATGGATAAAAAAACATGACCAAAATATATGTTGTATACAAGATGAACACCATAAACTCAAATACACAAATAGTTTGAAAGTGAAAGTATGGAAAACATATGCCATGCAAATATTAACCAAAAGAGACCTGGGCTGGTTATACTAATATCAGATAAAATAGACTTTAAATGAAAACTATTGCAAGGGACAAAGAAGTTCACTATATATAGATAAAGAAACCAATCAGAAGACATAATTATAATGACAATTATAAATATGTTTGCCCCAATGGCAAAACCCAAAACATATGAAAGAAATATTGACAGATTTGAAGGGAAAAATAGATTGTGCTACATTAATAGTAGGAGACTTCAATACTCCACTTTCAATAATGTATATAACACCTAAACAGGTGACCCATAAGGTAAGAAGACTTGACTGATACTCTAAACCATCCAGACTTAGCAGACATATATAGAACCCCTCACCAACAGCAGCAGAATATTCATTCCATTGTAGTGCATATGGATCATTCTCCAAGATAGACCATATGTTAGTTCATGAAACAAGTGTCAATAGATTAAAAAGCATTGATCATACAGTGCATCTTCTCTGAACATGAATGAAGCTAGAAGTCAGTAACAAAGGGCAGACTGGAAAGCTCATAAATATGTGGGAAGTAAATACACTCTTCAACCACTTGATGGGTCAACGAAATGAGGAAGTCTCTTGAGGTTAATGAGAATGAAAACACAACTGCAGGGATTTCCCTAGGGAACACGGGAGAAGAAGGGGAGCCATGCAGGATTAAGAAATGACAGACACAAGAAGTTAGTTAAGTGGGGTCGGGGGACTCAAGCTCATCAGGAGCAAGAGACCTGAATGTATTGACATCCACATATTTATTGTGTTTTTATGTGGGAACTGCTTTAGGGAGTATACAAAGCAAGATTATTTCTAATATCTGTCATGCCTGCAAAGCTACAAAGTTTGGTTCACAGTTCCTGTCCCAGGAACTGTTTATTACTTAGAATGTTTTCTATACAGCACTCTTCGGGTTCCAGAGTCAGCATCCTTGAGAGCAGAGTGAGCATTGACTAACCTGCCTGAAACTGCAGAGGCAGAACTTTCTTACAATAAGGCTGGATTAGATAAGGTGCATACAGGCTGGACCTCATTTCACAGGAGACCAAGGGGCCATGCCTCCAAGGCTATTCTGATGTGGCTCTGCCAACAGTCAGAAGCCTGCTTCTGGGCCCCAACACACAACATACTAAAACTGATGGAATACAGCAAGCATTGCTGAGAGGAAAATTCATAGCTCTATATGCTGACATTAAAAAAAGAAGAAAGAGCTCAAATCAGAGAGCTGATCTCATAACTGGAGAATCTAGAAAAAAAAGAGCAAATTAAACCCAAAGTGAGTGGAAGGAAGAAAATAATAAAGATTAGAATGGAGATAAAAGAAATAGAGAACTAAAATAATGGTAGACAGAATCAACAAAACCAAAAGGTGGTTTTTTTAAAAGATCATTATATTAAAGGCAGATAATTAAAAAATGAATGAAAGGAGGAACATCACTCCCAATCCCACAGAGATGAAAAATATTTTAAGGGGACACGATGAACTGAAATGGGAATTGGACAGACTTGAGTCAACAATGATAGATCCTGGGTGGGCCATGCTGGCTAGAGTTCTCACCTAGTTCTTTCCAAGTAAAACCTGCCTGTCCTTCACCTTTCAAGTCTGTGATCTAATATTGATTTTTCTTCTCTGCACATGGTTCAGTGGTTGTAATGGCTAAGAAATTTAACCATCTCTTTCCCTGAAGGTAGTCGTTATTTCCCCTGTCTTCTCTTTGAGACCATTTCCTTCTAGCAATATTAATACTCTCAGGGTGCTGAAACAGCTGGGACACTCAAATGGGATTTTATTTTTAATTTCTTTAATGACTATTGACATTAAGTATTGCATCATATGCTTATTGGCCATTGGATACTGTATTTTCGGAGATACTGTGCCTTTTGGAGTTTACTGCCAATTAAATAGGATTTTTGTCTATTATTATTGAATGATATAGGCTGTTTATATATTCTGAATTCTAGTCCTTTTTCAGAAAAACATACTGTAAATTTAGTCTGCCAGTCTGAGCCTTGCTTTTTTGTCTTCTTAAGAGATTCTTTTTAAGTTTTTCATTCGAAATAATTTAAAATTTACAAGAATGTTAAAGACACAATATAAAGGACTCCAGGATTCACATGGATTTTTAATAAAGACACTAAAAAATATTTCTGCATTTGATTAGTAAACCAGCCTCAAGATTCTATTTTAGCATTTTAAAAATGTTTTTCTGTTGTTTTGACTTGATGTATTTCTGATGAGAAATCAGGTATCATTTTAATGTTGGTTCCCCCAACACAATTTATTGCTTTTCTCTGCTCATTGTCTGGATAGGCAGACACTCCGAATATGGATTTGTCTTCTGTTCCTGTAATGCTTCTGTTAAAACCACACTTTGTGGACTTAATTCCTATTCAACTTCATGGTATTCCATTAGCATTGCTCCTGACTGAGGAGCTTGTTTTATAGCAAATCAAGTGGAGCAATGAGTGGAGGCATTTGCTAGGAGCCAAGGGGTTATGAGATGAATCATGGAAGAAAATCTGCTGCAATAAAGTGACCCTTTGCAGAAATAAAGAGTGTAATAGTTGTGAAAATGTATTCCTTATTTTGATATTTTTATATTTGTGGATAAAGTAACCTTTTTGTAAATTTTCCTGTCTTATTTGTCTACATGTGGTCTAATAAAGTTTAATCTAAGATCTTAGTGATAAGCAGTAGAATATCAAATGAGGAATGTAAGTCAGCTTGAAGAGGAAGAAATATCACTTTTAAAAGGGTAAACAGACTTTGCATCCTTTTTAGGGGAGAAGGTTAGCATGTTTTTTATTGAATGAGGATTCTTACCCTCCTGTTCAGGGTGAGAAGCACAGTTTTGCTATTTTCTTTATTTGGAGATTAAGTGTTGTTAAAAGAGGTGTATATGCATGTCATGATGACAAGAGGTGTACTTAGGTAGCTTTGCACTGTGTCCACCTAACTACACTGGAATATATATCATATGGAATTTTCTTTCCTGTATATTTCATGTTAGAGTTGGTTGCAAGGGAAATGTGAACATGATTTGGAAGTTTGGTGAATATTTTTTATGCTCTGCGGGTTGGTGCAGGGCTCTAGGCACTGCGGCAGCTCATAAGTACTGCTGCTGGTCTGTTAGCTCATGTTATTGGTAACTCACAATTCCCCAATTAGATCTCCCATTAGATCTCCTCCTTCAATTTCTCTTTGTTCTAGATTGAATGTGTGGGTAGCATGCTGATGAATGACATCAGCTTCCCCTAGGGTCATCCACCACTATGAGACTGAAGGAGGTGAGAGAAGACAAGTTTCAGTTTATCCTTGTGGGTTCCAATTGTCTTCATGAATCATAGTTTTTCCTTACAAGTCAGTTTGTCCATGCTCTTGTTCACATCCAGCTTTCCTTCCCAAATATTGGTCCAGCTGAAAGCAGTAACTACAGGCTCAATATCAGATGGTAAAGACAACAGCATTTTATAGATTTCTCCAATAATCATCAGAGTTGCATAGGTCTAATCCCTAAGTCATTGTCTTATGGTGGTTCTACTTCTCTGGTTGTAGCCTAACTGACATAAAGCCTTAGGGGAAAGGGCTAAAGAAATGATTTTCATGGTTATTTCAGATCTAAAATGTAAATATGGCAATTAGATGCAGCTTTGTGGTGAGAACCTAAGTTTCAGTGTAAGTGAAACTGCCTCTTTAAATTATGGGTCAAAGTTTGTCAACTGTAGACAACTGTATACACATTCTCCATGACCTATTTTAAATAAAAAATCTAAGACTGAGGATGTATTAAAGAATGTTACTGTCGGGCGCATGGGTGGTTCAGTGGTAGAATGCTCGCCTTCCATGCGGGAGACTGGGTTTGATTCCCAGACCATTCACCCCCATTCCTCCACCCCCTGACAAAAAAACTTATCCTGGACATCTGTTTCCAAGTAAGATACAGGAAGATTTTACTTAGAATTAAATCATCAGATCTAGACCACATGTTAAGCAACCACAGTGACTACCATTTCTTGTCTGGAAGCTGCAGGTGTGCATTTCGGCTCACCCTGTAGCAGAGGGTTCTCTCTTATCAAGCTCTGGTGGAGTTTTTGTTCAGCTTCCACCATCATTTCAAGCACTGTGTGTTCCCAGAGAGCACAGAAATACTTTGCTGAATCTTCGAGTTGTAAGGGTGAAATGGTGAGGCTGATGGATTTATCATTTTTCTGGAAGTTTATAGAATAGCGATTACTCTTTGCATTCTGGCTATAAGAATCCTGTTGAATAAGGAAAATGAGCTCTGCACTGGAATGTTGCTTGTACCACAAAATATAGTAGGTGCTCACACTCGTTTCATATGAGCAGTCCAGGGTGACTGCTGTCCCCTCTTGCCTGGATATGGCTGACTGGACTTGAGTAACTTCCTGGCCCACACTGGATCCTGTGGGAAAAAGCAGAGAATAGGTATGATCCTCTAATACAGTGAATAAAATACTGTATCAATGAGGCTAATTTAGGAATCAGAGACAGACCAAGTTGAAAGTGCAGTATGTTTTTCCCCCATTCCCATTTCCTCTTCAAGTCTATGTGAAGTCCCACATGCCCACATGCAATCCTTTCACCCTTCACATCTTACCCAGGTCTGGAATCACCCCTACCTGAGTAGATGAAGGCCAAGAGCACCCACTGAAGGCTGGAGGGTGGCATGTGGCATGTATTCCCCTGCACAAACGTGTTTTGTTCTGCCACAAGCTCAGACTTCAGTGTCTCTGCATGCTGACTGTGCATATACATATATAGTTCCTGGGTTCTGATGCTACCCTGTCAGACAGGAAATAGGGTTTCTTCTGAGCAGTCTATTCACAGATGAAAATAAAATCATGTTCAGCCCAAACTTTCACTTTACCTATTTGTCTTTCCTTGTTAATTATACATTTGGCAATACTTAATAATGGAATGAATTAATTAATATTTAGGATTAAAACCAGTTAGCATTATGCATAATCATTCAATGTAGTAATCATCGGTACTCATTTAAAAGAGAATATATTGTGAGTCATTTATCTTTGTAATCTGCCTACTATTCACTCATTTTGCATCTATTTGCTTTTCTCCATCCAGGTCTAATGAGATAACACAAACCTCACAGATTCTTGACTTTCTCAGAGTAAAGCAATACGATACTAATACCAGATAAAATAGACTTTAAATGAAAACCTGTTACAAGGGACAAAGAAGGTCACTATAACTGAGGTTGATTCAATAAGAAGAGCCCCAAAATATATGAAACAAATATTGTCAGATTTGAAGGGATAATTAGGCGGTAAGAGGCTATAGCACTCCTGTTTCAATAATGGATATTACACCTAGACAGATGATCAATAAGCAAACAGAAGACATGAATGACACTATAAACCAATGAGACCCAGCAGATGCTTAACCCAACAGCAGAAGACACACATTCTTCCCTAGTACACCTGGATCATTCTCCAGGCTGGACCATTTTGTCATAAAACAAGTCTCAATATACTCAAAAATATTGGAATCACATGACCTGTCTTTCCTGAACACAATAGTATGAAGTTAGAAATCAGTAACAGAGGGAGGAGTGGAAATTTCAAATATATTCCTATCCAATCCAATTACTTCAGCTTTTCCTTGTTTCTCATTGAGTCCTAGGGCTCTACTTAAGTTTTACATTACATAAAGCTACATTAAAATCAGTCCTCCTGACTTCCAGAATCTATTCAGATGTTTCTGATTTGATAAAATTGTAACAGGAATAAAATAGTACTCTTTCAAAATGTGTTCAGTTTTCCTTTTTTGATTCTTAAGAGGCTCAGCCCATTTAGCCATGCTGCCTCCACAAAAGTGTACTTATCAAATCATGTGTCCTAGAGTTGTCCTAATATCATATTTTCTTTCACATCAACCTGAAGTTGTTCAGCTTTACTTGTTGAATTCTGCATATGAGGATTTTGTATTTGTAAAATAAAGTTATCACAAGTGTGCCAGATCTGTCTGCGACACAATGTTAGAATCTACACTGACAGAATATGATTTCTATCAGGCTGCAAAAGTGTAGTACATTCAACAGCATAGAAGCTGGTGGCTGAATTTTTGTAGACAGATACATGATTGTACAGAATGTAGGTATCAATCTTCCATTTGGTTTCATTTTTGTTAATGTGTGAATTAATAACAAGGGACCAAAATGCAAAGTGATGACTATAAAAGAAAGTATGGACAAGTTTCAAAAACAATGCCAGTTCTTTGACAACAGCACAAAATAACAAATCATATCAGTGGTGCCAGGAAATGAGTCTAATTATTTGAGACACCTGTTCTGCTTGTTCCATTCCACCTCTGAGTGCTGACAGGCAGCTGATTGCCTGGTTTCTAATTATTCCTATGAAACAGGTGGAATCATGACTCCTTAGAGAAGTCTGGGGAGTAGCAGGAAGAAAGGATTTCCCCCCTTGTCATCATGGCCTCGCTCTGTGTTCCTGGCAGTGCAGGCCTCTCAGCTGCATAGAGCTTCTGCCTCTGAAATATGGTTTCTGGGTAGTTGAGTTTGCTGTGTTGTGACACCCAGGTTGGGAAGTTTGACCAAATCTGAACATTGTTTTGGTTTTCCTTGTGACTTAATTGACAAATGATCATATCTGGCAAAAGACAAGCATAAAGCTTAAGATTGAAGGAGGTTGGAAGCAGATTGATCATTTAAAATTTCCAAATTCAGTGAATTAATCTGTGATAAAATCTGAGGGACTTACCTGAAATCAATTTATTATGAATCATATAATTCTCAATAGAATTTGTCATGAATGCCAAATGTCTCCCAAAACGCTGTTCTATCTGTGAAAGCATTCAAAACTATTTATAGTATTAATGTGTAAAATAAAAAATATTTCTCTCCTTGGATACTGAGGTACTGGAAGTTCTGTTCCGTTTTATGCTCACAATTCATATGGCATCAGGGGGTTATGTTAAACTGTTAAACCCTAAAAATTTCAACTTGCTTGACCATCATGTAAGGAATCCAGATGGAATTAATTGAGCTCCTCTTTTGCAAACTGTCTTCACACTCTCCCTGGTTCCTTTATAGAAATGCCCAAACTCACACACCTAGTGAAACCACAAAATCACTATTGAGGTTCACAGATCTTCTCAATTCTCCCTCTTAAATCCTGATAATGGATCTCCTCATATGCTGACCAGGCACTCCAACCTAGGTATTATATTTTGTTCTAACCTTATGTATTTCTGCCCAATGGAAACAAACCACTCCAATGAGTCATGAGCCATTCCAAATTTCTTACACAACTTTCCTATCTACCAAAAAATGAAGTACACTGACATCCTGTGGGCACATCTCCCCATTGCTGAGCTATTTCGTTGTATTTTTTATTTTTTCCACTCTCTTTCATGTACTGATATAAGTGTGCTTTGTGGAGGGGTAAGGAGTCTGAGTTGTTTACTTCTGGTGAAACCTCTGTGCCTTTATAAACAAATTAAAGATTTTCTTTTATTTGCACTTATGTGGCCTGTTGGGATACACATGGCACAGTTGTGGATGATAAAGATTCTATTCTCCATTTGGTGGCCCTGTTGAGAGAGTAAAAACTGTGGTTGCAGCTACCCATATTTCAAAAAGTTATATTGTAATTTATTGAATAATTCTGATATGGAAAAGTACAGAAAATAACATAGTATACATCTTTGCATGCATCAATAAGAATAAGCAAATATTTAATTCTTTTGTTTTCAGTATACATTCAACATTTCCCTATCCAACTATTTTGCCTTTCTTATCATATGTTTTACTTCCACATACATCACACATTTCATGATGAATTGCTATTAATATTTGCCTAAAACAGACTGCTTTCCTTTCAAGAGATTAAAGAAAGAGAAAAAAAACTTTGTTTTATTTTATTTTAATTTTATGTATTCACGACATGTTTACCATTGCCAGTGTTGTTTATTTCTTTGTATAGAGCTATATATTCCTTCTGGAATAATTTTCTTTCTGCCAGATACATTTTCTTTAAAATTTCTTGTGTGAAGGTCTGTGATAACTAATTTTATCTTTATAGTGTTTGAACTGATCTTTATTTCATGTTCATCTTTAAGGTATTTGTTTTCACTTTTGTAGAGTCAAATTTTACAGGTTTTTTGGTTCCTACAGAGTTTTAAAATGACATTCTATTAACTCTAGCCCTTCTTTCTTTCTTATTAGGTTTAAGCCATAATTTGTATTGATTTTTTTAATGGAAGTAGAATTCATATAACATAAATTCACCATTTTAAGAATGTACAATGCAGTGGCATTTAGTACATTCACAGTTTTGTGCAGCTATCACCACTGTCTGTTTGTAGAACATTCCATCACCACAAAGTAAACTTCATATCTTCACTTGCTCCCCATTCCCCTCTCCTCTAACAACCCCTGGCATCCACTGATCTGCTTTCCATTTCTATGGATTTGCTTATTCTGAATATTTCTTATTAATGGAATCATACAAAATGTCAACTTTTGCATCTGGCTTCTTTCAAGTTTCATCCATGCATAATGTTTCCAAAGTTCATCCATGCTTGTATCAGTACTTCATTCATTTCTATGACTTATGTTCCCTCACATGGGAACGGCATATTTTGTTTATTCATTCTTCAACTGATGGGCATTTGTTTGCTTACACCATTGATGGCTGTAAATAGTGCTGCGATGCACATTTGTATATAAGTTTTTCATTGAACATCTGTTTTCAGTTCCTTAGGGTATACTTAGGAGTGGCAATGCTAGGTCCTGTCTGATTTTTTAACCAACTATTTTGAGATATAATTTATGTACAAATGAAATGCATGCATTTTAAATACATGGTTGGACAAGGTTTGACAAAAACATACACCCGTGTAACTGCCACCACAATCATGAAACATTTCAATCATTCCTATAAGTTTATTTTTTTTCTTTTACTGTGAAACCCCTCCCCTCCTCTTTGTTGCCAGGCAATCACTACTGTCTTTTCTGTCACTTTCTATTAGCTTTGCCTTTTCTAGATTTTCATATTAGTAGAATTATATTGCATGTAGTCTTTTGCATCCTATTTCTTCAAAATATTGTAAAGTTTTTCAGATACATCCATGTATTACCCGTACCACTAGTTCATACCATTTATTGCTGTATTACTTTTATATTTACCAATTAATGGATATTTGGGTTGTTCCCACTTTGGGGCATTAGAATGTATGAACATTCATACAAAAAGCCTCCTATGGATATATTTTTCACTTCTACTGGATAAATACCTAGAAATGGAATGCCTGAGCCATATGGTAAGTATAAATTGTAAGAAACTGTCAATTTCCCAATTTAGTAGGGCCAATTTGCATTCCAACCAGAAATTATAAGTCCTAGTTTTTCCACATCTGGTTAGATATTCATGACAATTTCAAATATTACAACCATTATGAAAATCCTGTTACAGTTCAATCATTCATTAAGTTAAGTTTCCTTCATTCACTTTAATAATCACTCTATCATACTGCCACACCACTTAGTTACATATTTATTACATTTGCAAATGAAAACTAGTCTACATAGCTGTCCATTGAAGGTCCCACAGCAGGGTTTTCCTGGAACCCCAGCTTCAGGTTTTGGTACAGGCTGCAGGTGCCTGGAAAGCACTGCACACTTGCTGCACAGAAGTAGGAAGCTGAGTCTTCAGGCTGAGAAGCCATGATATGCAAGGAGAATTGTTTGGCACTTTCATGAAGAAAGCAGTGAATCTTCCACCTTTAGTTTCACTCTGGAATGAACGTATAGCTGTCAACAATGCAAGAACTTTACCAGGGTACTGTTGGTACCATGGGAAGTTGTCAAATGCATCGCTAGCATAAGCACAGTTCAGAATTGAAATTTTTTCTTCCTGGACTCTCAGAGATTGAGGACTTTGCTTCACCAGGGGCTGGCCGCTCTTCCCCTGCTGTTGGCCAATCACCCCTACATAGAAAGCTAATAAAAAAGAAGTCATCAACTCCCCAAATGTCTGTTTTCTTCTTAAATTTTCTATGTGCATGAGTTCATCTGCACCCTGATTTTCCCATTCCCCCAAATTAAAGACAAATCCTCAGGTTCCTTCTCTGCAACTCACAGCCTTGATGAAGCCACAGAGTGAAAAACAGTGCTCCCTGGAGCTTGTCCATTCCTCCAGAAAACACATGCAGGCTTCTGATCTCCCCAGCCAGCTGGAACTCTGACTCTATATTCATATCCACTTCAAGTCTTTCCATGGGCTCCTCCCTTTCTCAAATGCTTTCACTTAAAGCTATTTCTGTCAAAGAAGCACTTCCCCATTTTTGTTCAAATTTAACATTGTTGAAAATATGTTCATTGAATATCAGAAATTCCCTCCTTTAACCTGGAAAAGGATCAGTTTAGAACTTCTTTAACCCCAATCCCCTCTGCCTTTTCCTCACACCTCTTAGAATGTTAAGAATCAAAATTATGACAACTGGATGCATCAACAGAGTGTGTATGTTCCAACATGCCTCACCTTATGATGGTGGAAGAACAGGACTCCCATTAAGCTATAAAATGAGTATGTTTATGAGAGGTTTTAATAATTATTAATGATAGTAATTAAAATTATTCAGGACCCACAATGTGCATATAATTCCATTGCAAGCTGATGTTATAGATTAGAATGTAGAGAAGATATGGTCCTTTTGCCCAAAGGGAACTAAAATTTTATTATAATCTTTGGATTAGATGGGCCTTATTTTTCATGACTGTAAGAAATAATCAGAGAAAATAAATTTCAGCTTCTTTGTATTTCTTCTAAAATATAGTTTGGGTAAATTAAATATTTCTAAGAATATTCCTGGGGGGAAATCTGGGAAATACTGGAATTGCTTGTTGTGGAGAAGCTTTGAACTCCAGATGGACAAAAGAGAATGGATAAATTCTGCAAAGACTTCAGAAGATATGGGCCATGGCAATCCAGTAATGTACGATTTTTGGTATCTCTCATACTAAGGTTGAACAAATATTCAATATTTCCTTCACATTTTATCCTCACAGATGACATGTAAAGAATCAACTTGGCTTTTGAGGTTAGCTCAGTCACGACATAGTGGCAGAAATAGAGGATATATTCAGAAGGAGCCCTAAAAATAGGGGTGATCTTGCCCTAAATAATACCAGTTGAAAGAATGTTAGAAGCATTTTCTTTTTCCTGAAGCACAGAGTGAGAATTGTGTGGTATGCATATCTAATGGCCTCTCAAATCCAAGGTGTCATTACAGTCCAACAGGAGACAATAATGTCAATCATCATTCCCCAATCTACACTCCCATCCCATTCTACTTCAAATCCCTAAGAGGGAAGGTTTTGTTCAGTTTTCATTTCTTTTTAATATATTCAGTCATTCATGCATGTCTCCAATATACATTTATTGAGAGTACCTACAAATGGGCAGAAGTTGGATTCCATCCATCAAACAGAAAGAATCCCAGCAGTCAGTCAATCTGGTTATAATCCTCAAGTCTAGCCAGATAAAACCCACTGCAACAGTCTGTAATCTAGGCCATATGACGGAGAGAAGAGTGGTGAATTGTGCTTCTGAGCCCAGGCAGAAGAGGATTTGATGGAGGAGATGCTTGAACTGGACTTTAAAATATGTTTCCCAGTTAGGAGAGTGGGAAATAGAAATTCTAGGCACAGATTATCTCAGCGTGGCTGGAAGTTAGTCTGTGTGTGGTTGGAAACTTTATACATTTATATGAGAGAAGCTCATGTGGCTCTGACCTTGAAGGACCACATGTATCAAAGAAGTGTTGACTCCCAAGGTTATTTCTCCTTCTGGGCTGTGAATAAGCCAAAATATTTAGAAAGATATATGGATGGATGGATGCAAATTGAAGCAGAGTGTGAGATCATCATTTACAAAGATAATCTATGGCTACTTGATGAACAGGTGTATGTGAGACAAATTCTAATCTCTGAAGTAGCATTACCTCCTTGTGGCTGTGTAAGTAAGTTACACTGAACACTACTTTATGGATCCCCACAAGATTGGATCAGGATTAAAACATGGGTTCTTTTGTGTATGCAATAGTTTGAACCAGCACAGCTCCTTCTGATATCATTAAAGCTACATGATAATATTCCTCATATTTCATCTGAAAAGGTAAAAAGCAATCTGTGGCCTCTAGATGATGAATATGCTAATCAAAAATTAATGAAAGAGAGATGAGATAACTGGAGTCAGAGAACAGAAGACCTGAAGGCAAGTTCAGGAGGGGAACACTGGTCCTCTAGGTGAGACAAACTGCAGTAGGATGTATGCCCTAGAGCTCCCCACAAGACCAAGCCAACAAAGTGTCAGGGGCATAATCTGAAATCTAACTCTTGCTTGACTTTTTCCTCCTCCCCTAACCAGGCATATGCATCCTCTTCTCAAGGTTGTCCTCTGCAGAAAAGGAGTTAAGATTGTGGGTATTTAAAAACAGCCAGCTTGTTCATTATTTTCATTGAAGAAAAAGTAATTATAATTATTATATCTGCAATAGTCATGATATATCTATAGTGTCCCACATTGTAAAAATAAGCACTAGTGATGTTTTCAGTGAGGGAGTGAGACACTTACAAGTAATGGGTCTTAGTCTTCATTTATTCTGGATAACAACTTTAAGCACAATCAGTGGTCAAGTAATGAATAGACATGATGTTCTTGTTTGTCACCAATACTTTTAGAACACATAGTTGTTCTATAATCATGGTACATGATGAGTCTGAATACTTGTATGTGTTGCAGGGTTAGGCTAAGGAAAAGATGACAAATTACTTTCTCAATGGAAAAATGTTGGCATATCCCAAAGAAAAGCTGAACTTTTGATATCTTTTGCCTAGGTCTCTTGTATATGTCAACAACATGAACATGAGGCTATGACTTCAAGAATGGCAGTGCAAGGAGCTCCTTGGACATTCTCCCCAGCAAAACAACTCTAACTAGTAAAGATTATCTCTTAAAAATTAAGCTACCTGGGGTGTATGTGCAAGGAAAATAGTTCAGTAGTAGAATTCTCACCTGCCATACAGGAGATGCAGGTATGATTCCTGGACAGTGCACTTCCCAAAAAACAATCAAACAAAGAAAAATTCAATAAATAGTGCTGCAATAATAGGACAGTCACATGGAAAAACAATGAAATGTGACCCACCGTACAGCATACAAAAAAAAATAATAAGTTACCTAGGACTTGTCCTAAGGGTTTATAGCAAGTGGAGAAATATTTACTCAAGAATATCTGTTGACTCTCCATAAGAACAGAAAAAGCCTGCCATTTGAGGTAAGATTTACTACTCTACCTAGCATAGCATGAAGGAAACTCTAATCTGGGTAGGTGCAACCAAGACCATAGGGCTCTCCTCCAATCTAGGGACACAGTATCACCTGGAATGGGCAAGTCCCAACATTTCTCACTGCCTACCAGCTTCATTTTGCAGAAACCCTATTCTAGGTAAGAGAAGCTGAGAGGTGTCTTCGGGTCACTATGTAGTCCTCAGTCATAGGGCAGAAGCTTTACCCAAGGCATAGTAGACCAAGAATATTAAGCTCTTACTAGCCCTTGTCACTGCTCACTCATAGGGTGGAGGTTCCTCACAGAGAGACAGTCAAGTTGTGAACACCAGAAGCTACTACTCCTATCCAGCAATCCACTTACACAGCTGGGTTGTGACTCTGAGAAAAGCAGGCCACTGCCCAAGTCCACATCTCTGGAGCATAAATCTGAAGTGGATTTTGATAAGATGTACATTGTAAGATATCAAACAACCACTAGGAAAATAATTTTTTTTAACTAGTGAGAAACAATTAAAATAAGTAAAATACCATATGAGGTAATAGTCACTTAATGCATAGGAAGTAGTAAAGGAGGAGCAGAGGAACAAAGAAGATTTGTGACATATAAAAAACAAAAACTAAAATGGGAGATGTAAATACAATTATATCAACAAAAACATTATTGGATTGAACATATTAAACATAAACTGTATTAAACAATCCAATTAAAAGGCAAAGATTATCACAGACTGGTTAAAAAAATACAAGATCTAATTATGTTCTATCTATAGGAAGCACACATTAAAAATAAAAGGATAGGGCGGCTGCCATGGCTCAGCAGGCAGAGCTCTGACCTGCCGTGCTAGAGGTCTGGAGTTCGATCCCTGGTGCCTCCTGCCCATATGCAAATTTAAAAAAATAAATAAATAAAAAATAAAAATAAAAGGATAGAAAAGATACTCCGTGCAAATGCAATCATAAGAAAATTGGAATCATTTTACTAATATTAGACAAAATTGACTCTAAACTCCCCCACAATAATGTTACTGGACATTTTTTAAATAGTCAATTTTAAAATGGTCAATCCATCAGGAAGTTATAATTATAATACACAAATATACACCTAGCCATTGAACCCAAAATGCATGAAGCAAAAAATGCACACAATTGAAGGGAGAAATAGATGATGAGTAATAAAGACTTCAATATTTCACTTTTAATAATGGACAGGAAAATTGGTCAGAATTTCAAAAAGTAAATAGAAATACTTGAACAACTGTCAAACCAACTAGACCTATCAGAAACCCACCCAACAAGATTGTAGCTCCATCTCAAGTGTGCATGGAACATTCTCTAGAGTAGACAATATGCTTAAGCCATAAAACAAGCCTCAAGAACAGGAATGGGATCTGGTGAATGGAATACATAGTGCAAAGTCTCTTCCTACAGTTTTTACCAATATATGAATATTCAGCAATTTTTTTCTCTTTTTCTTTGCTGCTTGGGTAGACTGGGATGCAAGTATTTGCCATTGCCTGTTGGGACACACTGTGCTGAGGTAGACATGAGCCTGGAGGAC
>PVIY010041934.1:0-21293 GCA_004026745.1 Myrmecophaga tridactyla | reverse complement strand
CTCGCTTTCCCCTCCCCTTTCCGATTCTGTGTCGCTCAGCTTTTCTCTTTTACCTCCTATCTCTCCATCTCTTCCCAAAGCCGACAGAGTGACAGCTCAGACCACGCCTCAGCCTCTGAGTTTGTCTGGCTCAGCTCGTTCTGCCTCTGGATCTGGGGACCTGTTTCCCGGTATGGCGCTGATCCAGTCCAGTGGGCAGGGGCTCGTCTTTGGAGCGGCTCCGCCGGCTGGCGCATCTGTGTTCCTCTTGGAGAGCAGCAGGCCTGACCCCGGCCCTTCCTGGGGTCGGTGGCCTGCTCGGCCTGGGTGGGGGTCAAGTCCGAGTTCTAGCTCAGGCCCCAGCGTAGGTTCACCCCCCGATCCCCCACCTGTGCCCCCTACCTGTGCACCCCCACTGTGCCCCCCACCTGTGCCGCCTGTCCAGGCTTAGCTCCCAGGACTGGGAACCAACTCCCTTTCGGGGCCCCCGCTGCTCCCCTAATCCTGGACCGGCCCTGGCACCGTGCGCGCGGGACCTCAGGCCTTCGGGAGGCGCACAGCTGGGGGCCCTCTCGGGGTGGGTGGAGCGGCCTGAGCCGTGGACACCCGGGAGACAGAGGCCGGGAGGGAGGGGCCAGTGGGGCTGGGGAGGGGGAGCTGAGGGGCAGTGGCCCAACTGGGGGGCCGGGCGGGAAGGAGGGGAAGGAGGGAGGCAGGGGCGCGCCCCCCAGTGCACGTGCCATCCTGGGGCCGTGGGGTGTGGACCGTGGGGCTTGGGGTGTGGGCCGTGGGTGTGAGCCATGGTCCGTGGGCCGAGGGGTGCTGCTGGGTGGACGGGGCCCGGCGCCCTCCACGTGGCGCGGCCCGTGGGATCCTGGCCTCGTCCCGCACGTGGGCAGGGCCCTGCGGGGACACTCGGGGGCGCCCCGGGCCGCGGCGCGGGGGGCAGCGCTAGCGGCGCGGCGCGTAAGGGGAGGCTCCGTCCTCTCGGGAGCCGCCTCCACGGCCCGGCCCCCTTCGGCGCTCCGAGCTCTGCCGCCCAGCTCCGGGGACGTGGCAGGAGGCGGCGAGAGGGGCTGCTCGGCAGGGACCACGGCGCCCGGCCCCGCCCCGTGCGAAGCCGCCGTCAGGACGCATGGTCACCGGCTCGGGCCCGGGCGGGGGGCCATGCGCGGGCTGGGGTGCAGGAGCCCCCTACCACCCCACCCCTGCCCCTGGCCCCCGGCAGATTCTGGCCAGGCCTCTCCTCGCTGACAGTGCGCGCGTGTGTGCGCGCGTGTGCGCGCGTGGGTGGGGGGAGCCTTCCTTGCGGGCCCCCCTGGGAAGGAGTCGGGTGGGGGAGCGTGTATGAGGACATTTGTTCTGATGGCACCGAGCCTTTAAATATTGTCTTACTGCTATTTCTGTTTTCTTTTTAAAATTTTAAACTTTTATTCTGAAGCACTTTCAAACTTAGAGGGCAGTGAAGAAAAAAACAACTGGCTCCAGACAGCGGCGAGATGTCCCCCTCCCAGCCAGCCTGAGCCAGCAGCCTCACCCTCTCGCCACGTTTGCTGAAGCATTCTGTCCGTCGGTCTTTCAGTCCACGTAGCTGTGCCTCTGGCTTCTGTTGTGCGTTGTCGTCCGGGCAGTCGTCGTCTATGCCTCTCTCTGTCCGCCTACCATCTCTCTGTCGTCTGCCGCTCTATCACCTATCACTTAGCTATCTGCTGTCAGTTATCCGTCCATCCATCTGGACACGTGAGTGTAGGCTGTGCCTGTCATGCTTGTTGAGCTCTTACTGCTGCCGTGGGCATTTCCTAAGAGCGCAGATATTCATTTATGGATCCACCGTAAGTACACGTGTCAGGTTCAAAACATTTAACACTGATGTAGAGCTCGCAGTCTATATTCTGAAGTTTTCATAGGTCCCAATAGTGTGCCTTGGAGCCATTTCACCTCCGGTCCCAGGTCCCATCCAAGACCATATTGTCCCTTCAGTGGTCATTGCCTCTCCAGCCGTTCTTCTCTTCTTATTTATTTATGCTTTTAGGGTGGGAACACGTGTAAGCACCAGCGTCCCAGCTCAGCCCTCCAAGCAGCCCATGCACTGGGAGGGCCCCCCCGCTCTGCAGCGCCCTCACCTCCTTCTGAAACTGGACCGTCCACCTCCCCGGCCAGAAGCCCGATGCCCACTTGGCATTAACGCCCTGCTCCCTGCCCTCCCTGGCAACCCTGCTGTATTCTCTGCCTCTGTGAGCTGCTTGTTGTCTGCTATCTCCTGTGTAGTGACCACAGGGCTTACACGCAGCACACTCAATCTGTAACAATCTCATTTTCCTTGACACAACTTAATCTCAATGGTGTGCGCACATGCCCCGGAACCCCCGTCCCCAGCTGTGTGCAGTTCTTGCCACCCATTGCACTCTGATAGCTGTGAGTCCCAACCCCCCGCCTCTCACTCCCTGTTACACATTCACCCCTTAGACCCTGTAGGAAGTAAAACGTGGAGTTAGAAAGTGAAGGTACAGTACCGCAGCACGTATGTTTACCGCACTCACCACCCTTACCAGAGGTCCTTTTTCTTCCTGCAGCTTCATTCTTCTGCCTTGCGTCCTTTCCTCTCCAGCTGCATCTTTAGCATCCTTTGTAGGGATGGTCTAGTGGGGACGGATTCCCTCAGCTTTTCTTTACCTGAGAAGGTCTACTCGCTCCCTCATTTTCTTTAAATTAGAAAAGTTGCTGGTTTACAGAAAAGTCATGTATAAAATACACGGTCCCATATGCCACCCTGCCCTTAACCCATTGCTTTGATGTGTGCCTTGTTACAACTGATGAAAGTACAGTTTTATAATTGTACTAGTAACGATAATCCATGGCTTAACCGCTTGTGTTGTGCAGTTCCATAGGTTTAAAAAGACCCTTAGTATTGTAACAAGTATGCAACCTAAAATTTCCCCTTGGAGCCACATTCAAATATGATTCAGCATAACTGACATCCACAGTGCTGTGCTTCCGTCACGTCCATCCACTGCCAAAAGGTTTCCATCGCCCCGCAGGGACTGTACATCTTCACCCTTAACTGCCCGCTCTCCACCCCAGCTCGGTCCTCTTGTAGCCTGTGTCTGGATCCGGATTCTGTGAGTTTGCTTATTTAAAGTACTTCGTATCAGGGAGATCACCAGTAGCTCTCCTTTTGTTTACTGCACTCGGATGATACCTTCGAGGTGCGTCACAGTGTCTCTCGTGCCAAGACTTCATTCCCCTTTAGGGCTGACTATTCCCTCGTGTGCACAGACCACAGTTTGTTCCATTCATCAGATAATGCACACTTGGGTTGCTTCCAACTTTTGGCAATTGTGAGAAAGGCCACTGTAGACCTCTGTGTGAGAATATCTGTTCGAGGTCTTTTGGGCATTTACCTAGCAGTGGGAGTGCCAGGTCGTGGGGCAATTCTGTACTTAGCCTCTGGAGGAACCAACAAACTGTCCTTCACAGCAGCTGCACCATTTTACATTCCCACCAGCAAGGAATGAGTGTTCCTATTTCTCCACATCCTCTCCAGTACTTGTAATTTTCCACTTTCCAAATAGTAGCCACTCTAGTGGGTGTAAAATGGTATCTCATTTGGTTTTGATTTGCATTTCCCTGATGGTTAATGATGTGAGCATTTTTTTCATGTGCTTTTTGGCCATTTGCGTATTTTCTTTGCAGAAATGTCTACTCAACTAACTGAATTTTTTTTTTTTTTTGCATTGGCAGGCACCGGGAATTGAACCCGGGTCTCCGGTATGGCAGGCGAGAACTCTGCCTGTTGAGTCACCGCAGCCCGCCCTGCCCATGGTTTTAATTGGGCTGTTTGTCTTTCTTGTAAGATTGTTGACTTGTAAGATTTCTTTGTACGTTCTGGAAATTAATCCCTTATTGGACATGTGATTTTCAAATATTTTCTCCCATTGTGTATGTTGTCATTTTACTTTCATGATAAATGTCTTTGAGTTCCAAATGGTTTACATTTTTTTGAGGAGGTCACATTTATCTATTTTTTCTCTTGTTCCTTGTACTTTGAGTGTAAAGTCTACAAAACCATTGCCTAACATGAGGTCCTCAGTTACTTCCCTATGTTTTGTTCTAGGAGTTTGCTAGTTCTGGCTCTTCTGGTTAGCTCTTTGAGGTAGGGGGTCCACCTACATTCTTTTGCAAATGGAGATCCAGTTTTCCCAGCACCATTTGTTAAGGAAAGTGTTCCCAGTTCAGTGGTCTTTGCCCAATTGCCAAAAATCAATTGCCCATAAACGTGAGGGTTGATTTCTGAGCTCTCAATTCTATTCCATTTTTCTGTATGTCCATCCTTGTGCCAGTACCATGACGTTTTGACTACTATGGCTTTGTAATAAGTTTTATGATTGGAAAGTGTGAGTCGTCCGATTTCGTCCTTTTTCAAGAAGGCTTTAGCTTTTCGGGGTCCTATACCCTTCCACATAAATTTGATAATTGGATTTTCCATTTCTGCAAGGAAGTTTGTTGGAATTTTGATTAGAATTGCATTGAATCTGTAAACCACTTTGGGAAGACTTAATATTTATTCTTCCGATCTATGAATATGGAATGTCCTATTTATTTAGGTTCTCTTCGGTTTCTTTTAGTTTGTAGTTTTCTGTGCAGAAGTCTTTACATCCTTGGTTAGATTCATTTCTACATATTTGATTCTTTAAGCTGTTATTGTAAAAGGATTTTTTTTCTTGATTTCTTCTTCCAGTTTTTCATTCCGAGTATATAAAAACACTAGTGATTTTTGCACGATGATTTTGTACCCTGCCACCTTGCTGAATTCATTTATTAGCTCTTGGAGCTTTGTTGTGGATTGTTCAGGATTTTCTGCATATAAGATCAGGTCCTATCTGCAAATAAGACAAGTTTCACTTCTTCCTTTCCAATTTGGATGTCTTTTATTTCTTTTTCTTGCCAAATTCCTCTGGCTAGAATGCCAAACACAGTGTTGAATGTCAGTGTGACAGAGGGCACCCTTGTGTTGTTTCTGATCTCAGAGGGAAAGCTTTCAGTCTTTCAGCATTGAGCACAGCATTTGCTGTGGGTTTTTCATCTATGCCCTTTATCATGTCGAGGAAGTTTCCTTCTATTCCTAGTTTTCCAAGTGTTTTTTACAATAAAGGGTACCGGATTATTGTCAAATGTTCTTTTTTGCATCGGTTGAGATGGTCGTGTGGCTTTTCCCTTCATTCTGCTAATGGCGCATTGCATCACTTTATTTTTCTCTTTTGAACCACCCCTGCATACCTGGAATAAATCTCACTTGAACACGGCGTATAATTCTTTTAATTTACTGTTGGATTCAAATTCCTAGTGTTTTGTTGAGGAGTTTTGCATCTGTGTTCATCAAAGAGATTGGTCTGTAATTTTCTTTTCCAGTGGTATCTTTATATGGCTTTGCTAAGAGAGTGATGTTGGCCTCTTAGGATGAATCAGGGAGTGTTCTCTTCTCTTTAACTCTTTGGACGAGTTTGAGCAGGATTGGTGTTAATTTTTCTTGGAATGTTTGCTGATATTCTCCTGTGAAACCATCTGGTCCTGGGCTTTATTTGTTGGGAAGTTTCGATGGCCATTTCAGTCTCTTTTGCAGTGATTGGTTTGTCGAGCTCTTCTGTCTTTTCGTGAGTCGTGTAGGTGGGTTGTGGGCGTCTAGAAATTTGCCCACTTGAGCTAGGTCATCTGGTTTGTTGGCATACATTTGTTCATTGTGCCCACTGATGGCCCTGTTTATTTCACCAGGGTTGGTGAGAATGTCCCTCTTTTCCTTTCTGATTTTATTGATTTGGATCCTCTCCCTTTTTGTCTTTGTCAGTCTAGCTAAAGGTTTGTCAGTTTTATTGATCTTTTCAAAAAACCAACTTTTGGTTTTGTTGATTCCACTGTTGTTTTTTTTCCTCTTTCTTTCATTTATCTCTGCTCTAAGCTTTGTTTTTTTCCCACTTCTGCTCACTTTGGGTTTGCTCTTATTTTTTATTTCTTCCAGTTTTGAGGTAATCCTCTGGTTTGAAATCTTTCTTCTTTTTTAATGTAAATATTTAGAGCTAAAAATTTCCTTCTCAGCACTGCCTTTGCTGCATCCCATAAGTTTTGGTATGTTGTGCATTCATTTTCGTTCGTGCCAAGATATTTCCTAATTTCCCTTGTGATTTCCTCTTTAACCCATTGGTTGTTTAAGATTGTGCTGTTTAATTTCCACATATTTAAAATTTTCCATTTCCTTCTCTGGTTGTGATTTCTAGCTTTTTCTTTGCATTGTGGCCAGAGAATATGCACTGTATGATTGCAATATTATTTAATTTATTGAGGCTTGTTTTGTGACCTATGATATGGTCTATCCTGGGGAATAACCCATGTGCACACAAGCACAGGGTGTCTTCTGTTGTTGGTGGCTGCAGAGTTCTACATATGCCTGTTAGGTCTCGTTCGTTTAGAGTATTGTTGGAGTGTTGCATTTCAGTATTGATCTTCTGCCTAGATGTGCCATACATTATTGAAAATGTTATTTTAAAGTCTCCTATTATTCTTGTAGAACAGTCTCTTTGTCCCTTCAAATCTGTCAGTATTTGCTTCATATATTTTGGGGCTCTGTGGTTAGGTATATGTATGCTTATCATAATTATGTCTTCTTGTTGAATTGACCCCTTTATCAGATATATTGACCATCTTGTCCCTTCATAACACTTTTGTCTTAAAGTCCATTTTATCTGATATTAGTATAGCTGCCCCAGCTCTCTTTGATTACTACTTGCATGGTATATATTTTTCCATCCTTTCACTTTCGATAGACTTATGTCTTTGAGTTCAAGGTGATTCTCTTGTAAATAGCATATAAGGGGTTATGCTTTTTTATCCAATCTGCCTGTCTCTGCCTTTTGACTGGATAGTTTAATCCATTTACATTTAAAGTCACTACTGATAATGCAGGACTTTCTTCTGCCATTTTCCTATTTAGTCTTTGTAAGTCATACAATTTTTATCCCCCAAGACTTCTGTTAATGCCTACTTCCATATTTATTTGATTTCTTTATTGTACCATACTGAGTTCATCATAATTTCTACCTGGCTATGTTTTAAATGTATTTTCCTGTTGATGCCATGGGGTTAAAGTTCAGCATCTTAAATATATAATAATCATATTTGATGTGATACTAACTTAAGTTCAATAGCGTACAATACACTTCACATGCCTCTCCGTTCCCTACCTTTTTATACTTATAAATTATGCCCTTGTACATTGTATTGCCAAAATCATAGATTTATCATAACTTTTTAATGAATTTGCATTTTAGTGCCTGCAGGAAGTAATAAGTGGTGAACATACCAAAAAATAGAATACAACAATACTGGCATTTATATTTACCCGGATGTTTACCTTTGCCGCAGGTTTTATTTCTTTGAGCCACTGCCTCTCCTTTTCTTTCAGTCTGAAGAACTTAGCATTGATTGTGGGCAGTCTAATGGTGATGAACTTCCTCCGCTTAACTTTATCTGGGAATGTCTTGACCTCTCCCTCATTTCATTTTATTTTGGCATGGGCAGGCTCTGGGAATTGAACCTGGGTCTCCAGCATGGCAGGCGAAAACTCTGCCACTGAGCCACCGTGGCCTGCCCCTTTTCCCTCATTTTTGAAAGGAAATCTACTGAATATAAAATTCTTGGTTGGCAATTGTTTTCTTTCAGCCCTTGAACTATTTCTACCTGCTGCCTCCTCGCCTCTGTCATTTTTGATCTGTCCTCATTCGCACTGGGACTCTTTGTGCATAACACATTGCTTTTCTCCTGTAGCTTTCAGAGCTCTCGCCATGCCCTAGGCATTCAACAGTTTGACCCATGTGCTCTGACTTTTGCCCTCCGAGTTTACCCTGTTTGGTGTTCTCTGGGCTTCTCCGATGTGCCTCTTCACGTCTTTTGCTAAGTTTGGGAAGTTTTCTGTCACTATTTCTTTTTTGAATGTCCCCTCTGCCCCTTTCTCTCTTTCTCCTCCTGGGACTCCCATGATGCTATTTTGGTACGTTTGATGGAGTCCCGAGGTCTCTTAGGCTGTCTTAATTTTTACAATTCTTTTTTCTTTCTCCTCCTTACCCTCAGCTGTTTCAGTTGTCTTGCCTACGAGTTTGCAGATTCTTTCTTCTTCCAGCTTCTATCAGCTGTTGAAACCCTCCTGGGAATTTTTCTTTTCAGTTTTTGTAGGCTTCAACTCCAGTCGTTCTGTTTGGTTCCTCTTAAAAATCTCTCTCTATTGAGATTTTCATATTGTTCATTCACTCCTCCACCTCCCTGAGGTCTTTTAGCTCTTTCTCTGTATTTTCTTTCACGTCCTTGAGCATATTGAGGATCATTTTTCAAAGTCTTTTGTAAGGTATGGCCACAGTCTGCCCTTCATTGATGTTTTCTGGATTTTTATTGCATCCTTTGGATTGGCCATCATCTTCTGTTTCTTCGTTTGTCTTGTATTCTTTTGCTGCACACTATACATTTTAATATTTTAAGATGCTAACTTTGGAATTTATTCCCTGAGATGCCTGATTCTTGAGTTTGTAGCTGGCTGGAGCTTTGACACAGATTTTCTTGAGTGTCAGGAGATAACAAAGCCAAGCAAACCTAAGCAAATTGTCTTTGCAAACTGTCTTTGCATTGCCTGCTGTTCTCCGCCGGTGTCCAACCTTCCCGTCAGGAAGGTCAGCCTAAGGCGAATGTCTTTTCTGGGCCTGTGCCCTGCCCGGGGTTTGTGCTCGTTGTGGCCGCAGGAGCTCCTGCGTTACAGGAGTTTGGAGGCCGCCTCTGCTTCTTGGGTGTGACCTTCTCTCCCTCCAGCTGTCTCCTGCCAGGCTGGAACAAGAGACATTTACCCCAGGCCGTTCACCTCAGTTGTTTCAGGCACTGCTTCTTTTTTAAAACATTTTTTATTGTGAAATATAATGTACATACAAAAAAGCAGTATATTTCAAAGTACGTTGTAAGAAATAGTTGTAGAACAGATCCCAGAGTTTGGTGTGGGTCACAGTTCCACAGTTTCAGGGTTTTCCTTCTAGCTGCTCCAAGACGCTGGAGACTAAAAGAAATATCAATAAAGTGACTCAGCAGTCACACTCATTTGTTAAACCCTATCTTCTCTGTTATAACAACTCCTTCTCCTTTTATCTTTCTCCCACTCTTTAGGGGTGTTTGAGGTGGGGATAATATGGGTAGGGAGATGGAACTGGCTGATGTTTGGAGAGGCTGGGCCTTCTTGGTTTCAAAACTTATCTGGGCCAGGGACCCATCCAGGGACCCATCTGGAGGTTGTGGGTTTCTGGAAAGTTCCCCTAGTGCACGGGGCCTTTGCAGGGGCTCAGAGCCCTGGGCGTTTTCAGGGTTGGCAGCAATGGTGTTGGTAGGGTTTGGCACGCCGCGGTGATTAGCAATGTCTGGCTGAAGCTGGTGTGCGAGGGGCCTGCAGAACATGCCCTGCTTTTGTTGTCTCAAGTTGCTTTTGCCTGGAGGGCAGATTTGGAGGTGGGGGTCATGCTATGTGGTAGGAGTTTCCAAACCGCTGTGGGGAGGGGCAGAGGGAGGGCCCGGGAAGGTTCCAGAAGCTTCTTCCACGGCTGCCCAGAGCTGCGCTTTCCTCACTTGGCCCTGCCCAGCCAACGCGGCCCTTCCTTGGCTTGTCCTCCACAGCCCTGGGTCGAGCCCCTCTAAGTCTCTGCTATGCCTTTGTCCAGGGCAGGGGCAGTGCCCACCCGAGAGCCGGGCCCCAGCCACCCAAAGCAGCCACCCTCTGAGCGGATGCCTGTACTTGCACATGGGGCTCTTCAGATGCGCTAAGATAACCCCCATCTCCAGAGCCTTAACCGAATCACGCTTGTAGGCTCCTTTTTATTTATTTTTTTGCCGTGTAAGTTCTCGCCCACAGTTCCGGGAGAGGTCTGGACTGTCCTGGGGAGGTCGTGTCGCAGCACATCACACATCTGCGCCTTTGCTCCTTCTTCCTTAGCCTTGGGCCACCTCCCTGCCGCCTCTCCTCCCGAGGTCAGGGCCCCCACACCTTCCTCTCTTCCCCCCCATCACCCCTCCCTCTGCATGGCTGCCGTTTGTGTGCACTTGCTTCGTTTGTAACTGCACCTTTGCCTGTAGCTGGACGTCAGTGCCTTTAATCCGAATCTGGACAGCGTCCTCGGAGGATCGTCCAGCCAGAGGCCAGCTTCTCGGGGCCGGGAGGGTGGGCCTGGGGGGAGGGAAGACAGCGTTCCTCCAGCGGGGTCGGGTGACTCTGCACCCGAGCAGATGTCGTGGCGCATGTGCATCGCCCCTTACGGGGCCCCCTCGGCAAGGTGGACTAGAAAGACGGCTGCCACTGGGGGGATGGGAGGTGACGAAGCCCCTCTCCGGCCCTCAGGGGACAGAGGCCAGCCACTAGGCAGGCGCAAACAGGTGTAATGCAGTGGGTTGGCATTTTGTCTCCTAAAGCTGCTGGAATGCAGTCTTCAGAAATGAATCAGCTTTTCAAAAGGGAATTTATTAAGTTACAAGTTTACAGTTCTAAGGCCATAAAAATGTCCAAACTAAGGCATCCAGAGAAAGACACCCTTGACTCAGGGAAGGCCGATGTCTGTCACATGGGAAGGCACGTGGTGGCGTCTGCTGGTCCTTGTTCCTGGTTCCGTTGCTTCCAACTTCTGATGCCAGTGGCTTCCTCTCTAAGCGTCTGTGGGCCTCACTCAGCTCCTCAGGACACAGCTCTGGGTTCTGGCTCGTCAGCATCTCATGGGAAGGCACATGGCGACGTCTGCTGGGCTCTGCATCTCCAAACGTCCGTGTCTAGGCGTCTGCTCTCTCTGTCGGCTCTGAAGCAGCTGTGTCTTCTGGGGCTTTGGCATTTCCAAACACTGTGTCTCTGTCAGCTCTGAGCTCTCTCCAAAATGCTTCCTCTTTTAAAGAACACCAGTAAACTAATCAAGACCCATCTGGAATGGGCAGAGTCACATCTTCATCTAATCAGAAGGCCACACCCACAGCTGGATGGGTCACATCGCCATGGAAACCATCCAGAATTTCTACCCACAACTTGAATCAGAATTAAAACAATCATGGCTGTCTGCACAAGAATGGATCAGGATTGAAACCTGGCTTTCCTGGGGTACACAACAGGTTCAAACTGGCAGCGCAGGAGGAGGCCACGACAGGGGGCCTGCTGTGTCTTCCCGTGGTGTGGCCGTGGCCTGTCCCTATCACCAGGACGCGGACAGAGGCCCCTGGTAGGACTGCTTCCCCAGCCCCTCTGCGAGGCAAACTCTTCCTCCCATTCCACAGCGAGGGAAACTGAGGCTGGGCAAGTGGGCATAGCTTGCCTGCCCAGACCTGGGGGCTGGTGGTGCTGGGGGAGCTGGTTCAGTTGCCCAGGGGGCACTTCCCGGCCCGCCCTGCACTGGGACCTGGGACTCAGCATTCTAACAAGTTCCCACAGGCTGGCGAGGCCGCAGCTGGGACCCCACGTCGAGTGGCAAGACCCCAAGCAGTGGCCCCTGCAGACCCACAGGCAACTCTCGCGAGACTCGGAGGCGCCGTGGAGAATCCGCCTGCCCCAAGCGCCCCCTCGGCTTCCACGCTGCCCCCCACCCCCCACAGCAGGGAGGCCTGGAGGAGCCGGGAAGTCTGCACATGCCTTGCAGCTCACGGGGGCCAGTCCTGGCCCTTGTCAAACCCGGGGCCTTTCACCCTTGCAACCCCCACTCATTTCGCAGAAGGGAAACTGAGGCCCCAGGGGCTGGCCTAGCTGGAAGTGCCGCGGGGTGGGGTGGTTGTGGCTGAGCCCCCAGCCTGCCGCATGCCCAGACTGCAGGCTCGGAGGCCAGCTGGGGCTGGAGGGCCCAGGCCTTCCTGCTGCGCCCCAGGGGTGTGGGGTTCGCTGACCAGCTGCTGTGGGAGATCCCCAGTGGCAGAGGGGCCGGGAGATCTGTCCTCCCCCTACCCCAGCCCTTGGCACCCCACCTCGCCCGCCCCCCAGGGCCTCGCCAGGTCTGCCCACCCGCCTCTGGAGGGGCGCCAAGGGGGCAAGTCACGGAGGGAAGTGGCCGGAACTCCCCGAAGGCCAGCGAGGGTACGGGTGCACCGCTCCGAGGGCGGGTGGGGGCGCCAGGGGGGCCGGGCTCAGTTGCCCGTTCACTGCCTGCAGACACCATCTGCCCAGACATTTGGCGAAGACACTCAGGGTGGACCCTTCCCGGAGCCTTGAAAAAATAAAGAAGCGAAGCCCCGTGTTGCTGAGCGGGTGGAGGTGGGGGCGGCTGCGGCAGCCTTGGATCCACCCGCTCGGCCCCGGTCCACCGCCTGCCACCGCTGGGCGGGCTCCGCAGCCCCCTCCCTTCAGACCCTGCCCCTCAGACCCCTTCCCGCAACCCCCGCCCCTCAGCCCACACCCCACAGGCCCCACACCCCAGCCCCCTTCCTGCAGCCCCTTTCTGCACCCCCTTCCTGCAGCCCCTGCCTCCCAGACCTCGCCCTGCAGACCCCGCTCTGCAGACCCCGCCCTGCAGCGCTGCTCCTCAGCAAGAGCCCGGGGCCCGCATCTCTCAGCTGCCACCCGCAGCTCGCCTCAGCCCCACCGCCCCGCACACCCCCTGCGCCACGACGGGCTCCCAGCGCCGCCTCCGAGCCAGCGACCCCAATGCTTGATAAACGGGGACGAAATCTGAGCCCGGGAACCCCCGGCGCTGCCTGCTCCAGGACACAGTGGCCCCTGTGCCGGGCGCCCGTACGGGGCTGGAGGCCCCATAAACAGCCCCCGCGCCGCTTACTGGGAAATGGGGTTAAGGAGGAATAGCGCAGGGTGGGCAAGGGCCTTTGCCAGGAGGTGGCATTTCAGCCAAGACCTAAATTCCTGTAAAGACGGCGTTCCAGGTGGATGGGCAGCAGGTGCCAAGGCCCTGCGGCAGGAACCGAGCTGAAGTGTGCCAAGGACAGACAGCAGGTGCGTGCGGCAGACGCAGAGAGAAGGAGAGCGAGTCAGGGCTCAGCGGGGCCGGCTTGGAGCGGGGGTGCCCAGGGGTCTGGGGCAGATGGGTGACGGGCTCTGCTGGGTGCTGGGCTTAGGTGGGGGCTCAGGCCGGGGGCTGCCTGCCCGCAGTTGCCTGATACCCGGTGTCTGCTGGCCCCGGGGCCCTGGCTTCTGCCGGGCCGCCCTTTCCCGAGAGTTCCCACCTTGGCCGCTGCTAGGGACAGTCTTGCAGGTCAGCTTCTCCTGGGGTGCTGCTTCCCCAAGGGAGTCTCACCACCCGCTGTGGGTCCACACGGGCCTGGCGCTGCGGTCAGGGCTCACCCCGGCGGTGGGCAGGGAGCAACGCCTCGGGAGCAGGCGGTGCACACATCCCTTCCTCCTGGCAGGCTCCAGGGGTCTGCGCTCAGTCCAGGGGCGTGTGAATGTGTGTGTGAGAGGTGTGCTGTGCGTGTGCATGGGTGTGTCCACACGAGTGCTGGCTTCAGTTGTGTGAGCATGTATGTGTTTGTCCATATGACCATTGCATTTGAGTAGTGTGTATGTGTGTTGTGTGTCCGTGTGTGTTTATGGGAGTATGGATGTGTGTGTTTGTGTGGTGTAAGTGCATGTATTTCTCTGTTTATGTATGTGTGTCACTATGTGCGTGTGCTTTTCTGTGTCTGTGTGAATGCAAATACGTGTTTGTGTATTTGTGTGTGTGTAAGTGTATTCCTGTGTGTGCCTATGTGGATGAACGGGGTGTTTGTTGTTTGTGTGTGTATTCCTGAGTGTGTTTTTGTGTGTATGCACGTGACAGTGTGTGTCTATTTCTGTGTGTGTGCATGTTTGTCAGTGATTCTGCATTTCTGGTTGTGCATGTGTCAGAGTGTGTGTGTTTCTACATGTGTATATGTGGATGTGAGGGGGTGCTTGTGTATGGATTTTATGAGTTTATTTCTGTGTACGTGCGTGCCAGTGTGTCTATTTCTGTGTGTGCACGTGTCAGTGTGCCTTTGTGGATGTGAGGGAGTGTTTGTGTGTGCATTTCCTCGTGCACATGCGTGTGTGCCAGTGTGTGCACGTGCCTGTGTGCGCCCGCCTGTGACTGTGTGCTGTGTGGGTGTTCTGAGCCGCCAGGCGGGGCTGCCTCCTGGGGTGACCCCGTTTTCCCTGCTGAGCCGTGTCCTGCTGCTCCCCATGCTCCTCTCCCACCCGACTGCCCGGTGCCCACTCGGGACCCTCACTTCCAGGGTCAGCCCGGCGGCTTTCAGGGCAGGTTTGTTTTTAAAGAAAAAAAAACTTCTTGTTCCAGTTAATTCATCTACGTTCATTATATTCTAATCACCCAAGCGATTGGACTCTGTTCTGTGGAAACTGAGGCAGGCAAGTGAAGGGCCTGCCCCAGACCAGCGTCTCACACCGTTTCCAGTACCCGTACATGTATGCCTGATGTCGTCCTGCAGTCATGCCCTCTAACTGCCATTTTCCACTCAAGCGTATGTTTTAGAGCCATCTATGCTGGTGTATACAGATGGAGCTCACTTTGAACCCCTGCCCAGCACTGCATCTGTTAGCCCACCTCATGTGGGCTGGTGTCCTTAGGGGAGATGCGGAGCAAAGCTGTGGCCATTTTTAAGCATCAGTGATACAGTGTAGTGTGCGGAAGGATTGTGGGTGCTGATTGGGACGTGGGCTGGCCCCCTGCCCATCTCCAGACTCTCGAACAGCCCCGTTACCTGCACCCTTTCTCCTTCTTTCTTGGCCTGAAGTGTGTCTGTGGAAGGGGAAGGGGTACTGGAGTTGGGCACTGAAGGTTGAATAGGAGTTTGCTGATTGGTGACAAGGTTCCTGGAAGCCAGAAGTTTAGCTTTCTGGACCCTGAATGTGGAGAGGGGCGGAGAGTGACTGGACTCACGGGGCAGAGGCCAGGCACTTGGGCCGGGGTGGTGAGCTGAGGGGACTTGGCCCTCCCTCCAGTGGCGTGCAGCCTCCTGTCCCTCTTTAGCACACTCATGAAGCCCGTAGGCAGAGTGCACCCACGGGCATTCGGGGCACGAGCTGTCTCCGTCTCCGTGGCCTTACTCATGCCAGCTCTGGAGAATGCACAGAGGGAGATGGTAGGATTCCAGGGACATCCTCATCCCCGCCCTGGCACCACCCTCTCCGGCCACACTTCCTGCCACCAGTGGCCCCTGCTTGGGGCTGCAGCTCACCGCTAGACGTGCAGTGGGATGGTCAGGGACCACGCCCCTGCCCCTGGCTACGTTTGCTGTGGGCGCCCCGTCTCCATGCCCTGGGCACCACCTGGCCAGGGGCCTCTGCTGCAGGCAGAATGGTGGGGCAGTCCTGGACACAGAGCCCAAGGTGTTCACCCTGTGGCCCGAAGGCTGCCCCTGGCTTTGCTTGCAGCTGCAGGTTTTTTTAAGTGGTGCCGACACGGGTGCCTCAGCATCCTCATCTGTGAAATGGGGCTGCCTCGGGTGGGAAACACTGTGACCGGGCACGGAGGCTGCAGGATGCTGCTGTACCCAGCCTTATGGTCTGCTGCCAGCCAAGCTGTCTGGGGAGGGCGGGCACCAACCTGGGTGCTGGGCGCCCCTGTTCTGGGTGGGTCGGGGGGCACCACGCTCAGGGTCGTGCAGGGAAGAGCATTCAAGCCCCGCCCCCCCCCGTCATCTTTGGCCAGACCTCTCTCCCTGCAGGGAGGTGACGGCGGCCAGACCTCTCTCCTTTCAGCTTCTGGCCAGCCTGGCCAGGGAGCAAGCGTGGCCGTTGGCAGCCACACCCTGACAATGCCGTAGTGTGTGTTTTCATTGTCTGAACCCAGAGGAAATGTCATATTTCATGAAGCCAATTTTTTCTTTCATGGATCATGCTTTTGGTGTCACTTCTAAGCACTGTTTCCCTGACCCCAGTTGACAAGGGTTTTCTTTCCTTTCTTTTTTTTTTGCATGCTGTATGGTGGGGTCTCATTTCATCCTTTCTCCATGTGACTGTCCTGTTGGCACAGTGCCATGTGTTGTGTTGTTTTATGGGGTGGGAAGTGTACGGGCTGGGACTTGAACCCGGGTCCCTGGCAGGGCAGGCGAGAATTCTACCACTAACTGCCCCACGCTGCCTTTTAACAGCTTTACAGTTTTGCATTTCACACTTAGCTCTATGATCCGTTCTGAATTCATTTTGTATAAGGTGTGAGGCTTGAGTCGAGGTTAATTTTATTTTGCGCTTGGATGTCCAGTTGTTTCAACACATTTGTCAAAAAACTGTTTTCTCCATTGATTGTCTTAGCACCTTTGTGACAGATTGGGTGGTCCCTAGTCACATGAATCTATTTGTCCATTTTCTATTCCGCTCCATTGGAGTGTCTGAGCGTCCTTTTGCCAACTACACATGACCCTGATTTCTGTAGCTTTATAGCAAATCTTAAATTCTGATAGTGTGATTCCTTCAGTTTTAATATGTTTTTTCAAAATTGGTTTGGCTTTTCTAGATAAATCTTTTGCCTTTTCATCTCAATTGTAGAATCATCTTGTCTATATCTACAAAAAATCCTGTCAGATTTTTACTGGAATCACCCCAATTGTGTTGGCCTTCTCTCCATTCCTTAACCATGCCAGGCCTCAGTGCCACAGTGCCCTCCTCCGGGAAACCATCCCTGCCCCAATACTGCCCAGCAATGCCCTGAGTTTTTTGGTACCTGCTTGGCCCCAGCACTCTTTTATTTCCCTGCTCAAGATGCCCCCAGCCCACGCTGACAGCAGCCCCAGGCTACAGATGCTGGTGGAAGGATGCTCAGAGGTGGACATGTCTCTGTTGTGTTGCTGGCAAGGTGGGGTGGGGGAGGGGCACCCCCTGGGTCACAGGTGGCTCTAGTTTGGTAGCTGCTGGAATGTGATATACCAGAAATGGAATGGTTTTTAAAAGGGGGAATTTATTATGTTGCAAATTTACAGTTCTAAGGCCATGAAAATGTCCAAATTAAAACAAGGCTATAGAAATGTCCAATCTGAGGCATCCAGGCAAAGATACCTTGATTCAAGGAGGCCAATGAAGTTCAGGGTTTCTCTCTCACCTGGAAAGACACGTGGTGAGATCTGCTGGCTTTCTCTTCAGCATCTTCCCAAGGGCTCTGTCCATTCTGTTGATTCTGTTGGTTCTGGTGACTCTAAAGCTTTTTCCAAAATGTTTCCCTCTTAAAGGCTCCAGTAAGCAACCCCACCTCGAATGGGTGGAGACACATCTCCATGGAAAGAATAAAAAAGATCCTACCCAGCAATGCTAAATGAGGATTAAAGACCTTGGCTTTCTGGGGTCCACGACAGATTCAAACTGGTACATTCCACCCTCTGGATCCCCGAAAGACATGTTCTTTCCAAATGCACAATGCATTCATTCTATAACAGTGTGAGAAAACCTTAAACCATTTCAGTAACAGTACAAATGCAATACAAAGGCAGAAACAGTACAAGATCTCATCAGTCAGCTACAGGCTGTTCTAAGGCAAAATTCTCCTCTAGCTCTGGATTTATAAAACTCAGAACAAATTATTTGCTGCCAACATATTCCCATTTCCATAGGGAGGAAGGAACACAGGGGTCACCGGACTCAAGCAGTTTTGAAAACCTGCAGGGCAAAGTCCACTAGATTTCAAAGTCTGAGAGTCATTTATTTTCGGGGCTTTAGAAAGTGGCAGGCCCACCCTTTCCAAGGGCCTACGCAGAAGCCTGCCTCTCTCCAAATGCAACCTTGGGGGATATTGGGGAGACCACCTTTTTCTTGGCTCCACCCTCTCCAAGCATCGGGGCTGCACCCAGGCTCTCTGCCATTTCCAGGGCACACACTCAACCCCTTCATGTGGTGGCATCCAGGCTCTCCCCAAACCCCAAGGAATGTGCTCCACCCTCTCCAAGGCCTGAGGCGGCATGACTCTCCCACTGCAACCAGGTGAAAGGCCCATCCTCTGCCTTTGGGGCAAACTCACCTTCTCCACGGGCTTGGGTGGGTCAGCTCTCCTGGCCTGAGGCTTCTTGACTTCAGACCTCAGCCTCCATGGTTTTGCATCTGCAGTTATTTTCCCTCCAATGTGTCCCTTCTCTGAACCCCCCAGTCCCGACTGGCAGTGGTTCTCTTCATACAGATCCTGCAATATTCTCGTTGGCTTTCCATGCAGTAGCCTTGGATCGTGCCCATCAGACACAAGGAGTTTCCACAAATCTTTCCTGGATAACTCCATGTCCAGTCTTGTTTTCTTCTGAAATGGCTGAGTGGTTCCAAGGAGGCCAATGATCAGGGTTTCTCTCTCAACTAGAAAGGCACATGGCAACATCTGCTAGCTTTCCCTCCAGGAGTCTTCAACAACTTCCCTGGGGCTCTGTCTGTCCTTGTGGTTCTAAAGCCTTTTCCAAACTGTTTCCCTCTTAAAGGGCTCCAATGAGCAGCCCCACCGTCAATGGGTGGGGACATATCTCCATGGAAACCATCTAAACAAAGGTTACCACCCACAGTTGGGTGGGTCACATCTCCGTGGGAACAACCAAAAAGATCCCACCTGGCAATGTTGAATGAGTATTAAAGGACATGGCTTTTCTGGGGTCCACCACAGATTCAAACCAGCACAGAAGTCCCCGGGGTTCCTTCCTATCCAGCAGGAAACTGCTCCCCTCTTGATGGAATCCTGGTGCCGCAGTGGGAGAGCCCCAGCTTCCATGAAGGCAGTGATGAGGAGCAGGCAGCCTCCAAGCCGGACCTGCCCAGGATGTCCAGCGCTGGTCTACACCTCCCTCCCTCCTGGCGCTGGTCTACACCTCCCTCCCTCCCGGCACTGGTCCACACCTCCTTCCCTCCCCGGCGCTGGTCTACACCTGCCTCCCTCCCGGTGCTGGTCCACACCTCCCTCCCTCCCGGTGCTGGTCCACACCTCCTTCCCTCCCGGCGCTGGTCTACACCTCCCTCCCTCCCTCCTGGTGCTGGTCTACACCTGCCTCCCTCCCTCTCGGTGCTGGTCTACACCTCCCTCCCTCCCGGCGCTGGTCTACACCTGCTTCCCTCCTGGTGCTGGGCTGTGCCTGCTTCCTGAGCCCAGAGCCCGAGGGTGTAGACGCAGGCTGTCTGCACTGCAGGAATCCTGTCCTGTGCATGGGGGAATGAAGCCCCCACACCTCCTCCCTGCTGACCCAACTCAGACCGTCGCTGGGGAGGGGACGCTGCCAGACGTGGGGAGGGCTGGGGGGCAGAGGGGTCGGGGCCTCCTTTCCCACAGGGTCCATGGACCCTGAGTTCCAGGGCTGTGACCCCAGGGCGCTCGTGGAAGGAGGCCCAGCATCCCCACGTCCCCATGTTCTCCTGGCGTCCACGGACCTGAGCAGCCCTTGGGGCGGCTGGGACGGGGGGAGTCAGCCTTGCGGTCAGCAGCCCGCGCTGGCCTGTCGGTCTCAGATCTCTGGTGGGCCCAGAAGGTCTGGGTGATGGCATGAAGTTCTATGGACCCCAGAAAAGACCCACCAGCCAGCCCCTGTGCTGTGGGCGGGCCCCTGTGCTGCAGGTCGGACCTTGTGCTGTGGGGGTCCCTGGCTGTGGGGGTCCCAGGCTGTGGGGGGCCCCTGGCAAGGTTGTTGCAGCAGAGGCCGCCCGGGTGGGTCGATGCTCCCCATGGAGTCCTCTGCAAGGATGAAGCCCAGGAGGAGACCCAGGCCGGCGGCAGGCCAAGGGGAGCTGCAGGGCCATGGACCGCAGGGCTGCCTGCCAATGCCCGGGCTGGGCATCTTCACGGCCTCAGAACTGTCCGCCAGTAAGCTGAGAAAAGCCAGCCCACTTCCGGCGTCCCACATGTTGGCACACTTAGGGAACTGAAACACTTCCCGAGCTGTTTCTCAGCCCGTAAAATGGGGACGATGACGGATGTGAAGTGTGAACTTGTAACTTCATAAATCCCCTTTATAAAAGCCGACCCACTTCTGGCACATTGCAGTCTGGCAGCAATCAGCAAACCCAGACAAGGGAGAAAAGTGTGAAGATGAAAGTGAACGGCAGGGAGCCCTGCGGTTTTGAGCTCACTGCTGTGGCCGCAGACACCTGAGCCCGCCACTCACGTCTGAGTCCTGGCCCCCAGAGCCTGTGAATACGATACGCTCCGTGGCTGGGGGGTGGCGGCTGACTTCAGGGGATCAGCCTGGATCAGCCTGCCGGGCCTGGTGTAACCCAGAGGTCCCTGCAGGCAGAGGCAGAGGCGGGAGGCGCGATGGGAGTCCTGGGGTGTGACGATGCTGTGGCTTTGGAAACAGAGGAAGGGGCTGCAAGCGATTTTCCTACACATCTCCCCACACACTGGATAGAAGGAGCATCTGTCACAAGGTTTTCACAGTCCTGTGGCCACACCATAAAAGCTACTCAGTTTACAGTTTTTACCGAAGGTCAGGGCTGCTGGGTCACAGTTCAGCAACTTCGGGCATTTCCTTCTGCTATTCTAACACACTGGAAACTAAAAGAATATCCATACGAGTCCGTGTCACGATCATCGTTACTCCTCCCTTCTCGGGTCCACCTCCTCCCTCTCGTCTGACCTCCCCCAGTCTCCAGGGACACCTGGCCATGCCCACTCTAACGTGTTCGTGCTGGAAAGGGGCGGCGAGCTTCTGGTGGGGGAAGGAGCTGGTTGCTGCTCCTGGAGGGACTCGGACCTCTGGGTTCAGGCTCACCTGGCCCAGGAGCCAGCTGGAGGCCTGGAGTTTCTGAGGAAACGAACTTACTAAGAAACCTGTTTTGGAGTCTTAGAAAGAGCCCCGGTGTTTTCTGGGGTTTCCAGGAATACTGCTGGCTGGGGATTGGCAGGCCACAGCAACTTCCAAAAGAAGTTTTTCCCTTTGTATGCTTTATGGCAAGGGCCGCATTTCATTCTTTTTCCATGTCAGGCATATCCCCTTATTGCAGCTTCATTTGCGGATATTTTTTTAATTTGTTTTTTTGTTTGTTTGCTTGCTTTTGGTTTTGTTTAGGAAGTGCACGGGCCTGGAATCAACCTGGGTCTCCTGCATTGCAGGCGAGAATTCTACCACTGAGCTACCCTTGCACCGCCACCCAAAAGTTTCGATGCACTGAATTTCCGTTGTCATAATTTTCTAAGGTGCTGTAATGTTTTATTCTAACTTTTATCTCAGAGTTATTGAGCGGAAAGTTGAAAAGAGTTCCGAGGGTTTGGGTTTAGGTTGGTGTAAATTCCTAGTATTGCCCAAATATTCTCAGACCTGAACACCGGGGGTGAGTCAGGTGCATTAGCATTTGTCTCTGACCAGGGCCAGCCCACCTCTCACCAGCTCAGTTTCCCACCATGGTC
>PVIY010041933.1:0-21297 GCA_004026745.1 Myrmecophaga tridactyla | reverse complement strand
AGTGTAATGATTCAGCAGTCATACTTGTTTGTTAAACCCTACCTTCTCTGTAAAACTCCACCATCACTTTTGATCTTTCTCCCACATTTTGGACTATGCCCATTCTAACTTTTTCATGTTGGAAGGGGCTGTCAATAATATGGGGTAGGAAGATGGAACTAGCTGATGTTCTAGAGAGGCTGGCCCCTCTAGGTTTCAGGATAAAAGTATTTTCTAAAAGAGACCATACAATATTTGTCCTTTTGTTTCTGGCTTATTTTGTACAACATAATGAAATTTCACCATCTCACATTTTTGATAGGTAACTGCAAACCCAAGGTTAAAAAAAAAAAAAAGGTAAAAATTTATTCATTCTTTTTGAATGTCAAACATCAAAGTAGATACCGTGAGAGAAGTACAGCGGGACAAGGCTGTCCAGTCTTTACCTTTGAACGTTTGAAATAATGTAGGAAATATAAACGTGTAGGTGTGAAGTGTTTCTTCATCCTTCCATCAATAAGTCTGATAAAAACTAATTTTTCTGGAGGAAGGTATTAACAGTTTCCACTAACAATGCTTGGAATTAATGGAAGAACTGCTAGTAATAAAGATGTTTGTCCTTGAAATATACATAACTGAGGTGTATATAAAATTACTTAGACATTTAGCCCGTCATTTATCAGAGACCTTAATGAAAAATGCACAATGTCTTTCCAAATGAAGTTTTAGAATGAGTTACTATATAAATAATTTGTACATTTGTAGGATATGATCAGTCAAGAAAAGTATTAGTAATTTCCTATCATTGCTCACACAAAATATTCTCTTTTTAAAAGTTTGTGGGGAAAAAAAAAGTTTGTGGGTAGCAGTTATGATTTCTTCATTCATTCAGCATATTTTTATTGAGTACCTATAATGAGTTATGCACTATGCTAGAGCCCAAGGATACAATGGCATACAAAATTAATGATTCTTTTCCTCCTGGTTCTTACCACTTCATGGAAGAAGACAGACAGATCAGTAGGCAATTATAATGTTTATCTAATATCGACTCTGAGAGGCTTCTCTGAGGGTAATGCTATCTGTGATGAGACCTGAAAGATGAATAGGAATTATCCAAGTTAGGAGTGAGGGTGCCATAGAGTACTTGAAGCAGAGATAATAGGATGTGCAGACTGGAGGTGAGGGTATGGAGTGTTCCAGGGACTGAAAGAAGATCAACATAGCTAGGATAGAGTGTGAGGTAAAAAAGTAACCAGAGATGAAGCTGGAGTATTTATTGGCCAGATTATACAGACCCATCTTTGTATTCCAAATAAGGATGAGTTTTTAATGCTGTTCTTAAACAGTGATTTAAGTAGTTACTATAAGTTAAGTGGATAATCTAATTGAGGAAAGATTACTGAATCTAGTCATTAGTTTATATGTTTTAACTTATTCTTTTAGTATGAAGAATTGATGGAAGCCTTTAAAACTTTGCATAAAGAATGTGAGCAGCTCAAGACATCTGGATTTTCTACAGCAGAAATAAGAAGGGTAAAGAGCATGTAATATTTAGTTGGATTTGAATAATATTGGGTTTTAGCATTTTTGCTTTAGTTAATTCAGTATAAGTTTTAAGACCATATAGGGGCTAGTAATGGCAAATGGCATATTTTATTTTGTAGGACCTTTAGTAGTTCTTTACTGAAGAAATTAATGAGGCCAAGGTAAATTCATGAATTCTTATATATCATGTTGACCACTATCCTGGATTAAAAAGGATTTGTTTGCGTCTTTCTCATATATATATATATATATGAAAGATATATATATATGTAAATATACATAAAAAACAGAAAAGATATATATATGAGAAAGATATATATATGTAATAGAAGATATATATATATATCAATTAGAAGACTTAGAAAATAAAGAGAACAAAGAAGAAAAAATTATCCAATTGTTAACATTTTGTTATATATCTTTTCAGACTTTTAAAATGCATGTGTATATGTATATATATGTATGTGTGTGTGTATATATATAATTATATAAATTGGGGCCATATTATACTTAATTATTTATAGCTTGCCTTTTTAATCATTACATTGTGAATATTCCCCATTATTTTTGTACAATATAATTTTCATGACTAAATAATATTCCATAGTAAGGATAGTTTATTCATGTTTGCTTTCATTTTTGCTGTTTTAGATAATGCTATTATTATCTTCTACATAACTTTTTCTGTACATCTGTGATTGTTTCTTTGAATGAATTTCTAGAAATGGAATGCTTAATTAAAACATATGGAAAAATCTGAAGACTTCTGATGCATATTACTTAATTGTTTTCTAAAAAGTACTTTACATTCCCACTAGGTATATATGAAAGTTCTCATTTCCCCTGACTTGCATGGATTTTGTATTTTTAGAATTCTCAAGGTATATCTATCATCTTTATTTTCTCATTCAATCAGGAAACATTAGAAGTTGCTTCTTCAAGGAGGCTTTCCCTGGTTCCCTAAAATTAGCTCCCCCAATTCTTTTTATTCTATAGCACTCATTGCATTTATAATTATTTTAATGTCTATCTTCCCAGCTGCCTACAAGCATTATGAAGGCAAGTACTATGTTTATATAGCTTGTTCACCACTCTACTCCTTGTGCCTATAATGGTGCTGGCATATGGTAGGTTCTCAGTAAGAGTCTGTTGAGTGCATTAGGGATGAAAAGTGGACTCAGGTTATGTTAGAGAGAAAGACCCTTAAGCAGACATTTATAACAATGTGAACGACAAATGATAGAAATCTATTTCCTCTTCTCCATTATGTCACTGTGAATAGACCAATAGAACCTAGAGTCCTATTTTTAATTTTATTCATTATTACCAAAGTCTTCTTAAACATACTCTTTTTAGAAAATATGATTAAACAAGAAATAGAAAATAATTCACTCATAATGCCTGCTCCAGAGATAACCACTTTTGGTGTTTTGGTGAGAGCATTTAAATCTTTTTCTTGGTATTGTACTACATATAAGTGTTGTACTCTCCTTCATTCGAGTAATGTCAGCATGACTTTTCCCATGCCGTTAACATTTTTCTGCATATTTTTAATGACTTTCATTGTATCAAACCATTTGACAATCCTCAGACATTTGGGTCATTTCCAAATTTTAGATATAAATAGCACTGATGAGGATCCTTGTAGAGAAGTCTGTGCCCTTTCATGAATATTTTATTAGGACACATTCCTAGAGGTGGAATTACCAGGCCAGAAGGTATGCATATTTTTAAGACGTTTGATATTGTTTTTCAATACAGTTCTACCAGAAGTGAGTAAGAGTGTATATTTCCCCAAATCTTATCAATACTGACTACCATATATTTTTTGTCTTTAGTATTACAGAGAAAATTAGACTCTTCTTTTTTTTTTTAGTTTTAGGAAAGTTTTTTTGTTTGCTTTTATTTTTTTAAATAGTGTAGAACTAGTTTAAAAGAACACAGTTCATTTTTGAGGTCTTTATTTTCAGGAAGGGAACTGGTTGATAGGCAAAACGAGACACAAATTAATGTCTTGAAAACACCATAGCCTTAAAAATAATTTTGATGGGAAATAGGCAGATTATATGATTTGATACAGAACAGATGGGCTATCAGTAGCTGTTGTTCTTGTATTTAGAACTGCACACTTTCTGTGATGGAAGATATTTGAAAAATGATATGTCCATATTTGGACTCAGAATACAAATGTGTTGGTTGGCATCTTCAACTAGCTACCTTATAACCTGTTTCAGTTGCTTTTCTAGATGTATACCAAGCTGCCAACTAGATTACTTTGTGTAGAGAACCTTGGGGGAAAGAAAGAAATTTCTTCATCCAAAACAGCATCTTTGTTCCTTAATGCCCTGGTTAAAAGTGATTAAAATCAGTTTTATATGAGTATTCTCATGTAAAAACCTTATTTGAATTCTACAGACTAAAGATACTTTTTTTGATAATGTCCTCTTTACTGCTTCATAGGATATCAGTGCAATGGAGGAAGAAAAGGATCAGCTCATTAAGAGAGTTGAACGTTTGAAGAAAAGGGTAAGGCAAAAATTAACACTGTAAGAATTTGGCCCCAAGTCCCAAGGACTTGCAAAAGATTTAGGAATGCAGATAAAGATTAAGCCAGGCATGGTGTACATCTGAGAACGAACTCAAAATAACATTGACAGAAAGGGAATCTCCCTAGGCAATAACCCAAAACTTTTAAGGACCTGGATCTAAAGCTTCACTGTCATCCCTAGGGAGTACTGTTTATTACAAGGAAATGATAAGTGGATGTTAATTCAAGTGACATGTTAATTTTTTTTTCCCTGAAATCTGACAGTAACATGTACTACTTATTCCCTTGCTGTAGGTGGAGACAGTTCAGAATCATCAGCGGATGCTTCAAATAGCAAGGCAACTTCGAGTTGAAAAAGAAAGGGAAGAATTTCTTGGACAACAGAAACAGGAACAAAAGAATCAGGTATCCACATAAACGTTTATATTCTCATCATGATAAAAATAGTTCCTTCTGATAATTCAGATATAACTAAGGAAGTTTAGAATCGTAGATGTTCATATTTCCTTCTACTTTCTTAATGAGGAATTACTCTTTTACTAGCAAAAGTATTTTATGGCACTGACAGCAACCACCTCATGGGTTCTATACTGTTTAAACTCATGCCATACCAACATTACAGAAGAGTCACTAATGTTAAGCAGTAAGATTAACTTCTGGAATTTCTAAAGCGCTTCCTGAGATTCTGAGGCTATGAGGACATCCTTTTTATTCCATTCATCACAGTACCCTCTAAACTTTTTTCCAGTGGCAAATAATCAAATCATAAGATCACCCACATTCCACATTTATTTTTTTTTAGGATGAATGTTATTTACTTTTTTAAAAAAATCATATGATCATTCTGTTCTTGTTATATAATCGATAACATTCCACTTTTTTAGGCATTGCCTTAAAGAAAAAAAAATGACCAGAAAGTATTACTTTTATTTATTGAAGTCTATCTTAAAATCTGGGTAGATTTATACATTACAGATATATTGCAAATCAGCTCCATTTCCTACTAAGTTGGCAGTTTAGATATTTGGCTCTTTTGAAGCTTGACCTGGTGTTATAGTAGGTTCACTGCCTCAGTGAGCTACATTGCTCAACTTCTCAGTGGTTACTTAGTATCAGTTTCTGATTCTGAGACATCATTTATGAGAAAGTTGACATCCCTCAGAATTAAGAAAACCATGTCATAACAAGAAAACCCTGGTGTATGTATTTCTTTAACACATACTTTAAAATCACTAATCACCAAATTCAACAAATAACTAAAGGAAAAATTTCTGAAAGCTTTTTTTAAAACCTTTTTTTTTTATTGTATAGTATAACATATATATAAAGCAAAGAAATAAAAAGGCAAGAGTTTTCAGAGTACTTTTCAATAAGTAGTTACAGGACGGATCCCAGAGTTTGTCATGGGCTGCCATACAATCCTCTCATATTTTTTCCTTCTAGGTGCTCCAGAATATAGGAGGCCTAGAGGGCTTAAATATTTTTTGACATCACAATCGACTTCTTTTTTTGTAAGAGATAACGTATATACAAAAAAGCTATAAATTTCAAAGCATAGCACCACAATCAGTTATAGGACATATTTCAGAGTTTGACATGGGTTACAATTTCACAATTTTAGGTTTTTACTTCTAGCTGCTCTAAAATAATGGAGACTAACAGAGATACCAATTTAATGATTAAGTTTACCAATTTAATGTTAAATCCTATCTTCTCTGTATAACTCCATGATCACCTTTGATCTTTCCATCCCTCTCTTTAGGGGTGCTTGGGCTATGGTGATTCTAAATCTTTCACATTGGAAGGGTCTGTCAGTAATATGGGGTAGGAAGAAGGAACTATCTGATGTTCTGGAGAGGCTGGGCTAGGTTTCAGGACTTATTTGGACCAAGGACCCATCTGTTGGTTGTAGGTTTCCGAAAGTTACTCTAGTGCATGGAACCCTTGTTTAATCTCATATATTGCCCTAGGTGTTCTTTAGGATTGGCTGGAATGGTCCTGGTTGGGGGTGGGCAGGCTATGATAGGTAGCAAGGTCTACCTGAAGCTTGTGTAAGAGCAACCTCCAGAGTTGCTTCTCGACTCTATTTGAACTCTCTGCCACAGATACTTTATTAATTGCACTTCTTTCCCCCATTTTGGTCAGGATAGAGTTGTTGATCCCACAGTGCCAGGTCTGGATTCATCCTTGAGAGTCCTCTCCTAAGTCGCCAGGGAGACTTTCACCCCTGGATGTCATGTCCCACGTAGAGGGGAGGGCAATGATTTCACTTGCAGAGTTGGGCTTAGAGAGACTGAGGCCACATCTGAGCAACAAAAGAGGTCCTCCCGAAGTAACTTTTAGGCATGCCTATAGGTAATCTAAGCTTCTCCGCTACCTATATAAACTTCATTACCTGATCGAGGGCATGGCCTATTGATTTGGGTGTCCCTAAAGTTTGACACAGTATCAGGGGATTCCCTGATGGTAAGGTTTAATAGTTCCATATTCTTTCTCCCATCCCTCAGGAGACTTTGCCAGTACTTTTTGATTATCTGCTTAATATACTCTAGGATGTATCCAGGCATTACAATAATCTAAGAGGATCTCTTTCTTATTCTGTGCTCCCTGTGTTTCAGTTGTTCTGAAAGCTTTTTTTAAAAAAATTTACATGAAAAGGTATTGAGAGAACCAGTTTTATTTGAGGTTTAACATAGTGATTTACTTAATTCTTATTATTAGTTCCTTTTATATCACAAGAATTATATGGACCTTACCTATGTGAGTAATAGGTTATGATAGACTAACCAAATAACGGATGTATTTGTATTTTAAAGCTATTTCATGCAGTGCAGAGACTACAAAGAGTAGAAAACCAACTGAAAAGTATGCGCCATGCAGCAGCAGATGCAAAGCCTGAAAGTAAGTGGGAGTCATTATTGGTCATCAGATGATGACATTGGTCATCAGAAAATATGAACTTCCTTTGATTGTGTTATATTAGTTTGAATCATGAGTCTTCCTAAGAGTAACCAATTAGTTGGATTTAATTATAGTCAAATGCTATTTTAGCATCTTAGACCATTGTTTCCTAGCTACGAATAAGTGCCCAGATGAAGATACCTTTAGGTTTTCACCTAGGAATTTTAAAATTCCTTCCTGTTTTACTAGCCAGAGGGTGAAGATAATGATAACCAAAGCAGAGTATGTGTGAATATTTAAAGGACTTGGGCTGGATGTCGGATAAGATGGATAGAAAAAATGAGAATCATTGTTTTAGAGCTGGGACTGTAAAGAAAAGGAATATAATGCTTAAAATTGAGTGTTTTTCATATTGTCCCTGGCTCTGTTCTCATCACATGAGCTTTACACAGAGGATAAAACTGTTCTAATGCCCCAGGTTATACCACTGAACACATCCTAGGTCTTTAAAAAGTGTTTTGGCTGATCAAAAGGGAGAAATGTATATTGGAAGCCCAGTGCAAAACTCTCATTCATATTGGAGAAATATTCCAATGTAAATATCCAATTCATAGAGCGTAAGTTTACCTTTCTATAGTATTTTATGCAATATTATGCTGTAAGTAAAATACATGAAATTACTATAATAAAAAAGACAGACAATAACAAGTGTTGGCAAGAATGTACAGAACTTGAAACCCTCATACATTGCTGGTGGGAAAGTAAAATGGTGCAGTATGGCAGTTCCTCAAAATGTTAATCATAGATTCACCATAAGACCCAGCAATTCCACTCCTAATTCTACCCAAGAAAATTGAAAGCATATCCACACAAATACTTGCACATGAAACCCCAACCAAAATCATTCCTGCCAACCCTAAGGAACACCTAAGGCATGATATAAGATTCTACAAAGGTTTCCTGCCGTAGGGTAACTTTCCAGAAACCTACAACCTCTAGGTGGGTCTCAAAACTGGATAAGTCCTGAAATGCAGAGGGACCAGCCTCTCCAGAATATCAGCTAGTTCTATCCCTCTGTCCCTATTATCAACAGCCCCTTTCAACATGAAAGTTAGGATCGGTATAGCCCAAATACCCCTAAAGAGTGGGAGAAAGATTAAAGGTGATGGTGGAGTTAAACAGAGAAGGTAGGGTTTAACAAATGAGTATGATTGCTGAATCATTATATTGATATTTCTTTTAGTCTCCAGTATCTTAGAGCAGCTAGAAGTAAAAACCTAAAATTGTGGAATTGTAACCCATACCAAACTCTGAAATCTGTTCTATAACTAATTGTTGTATTGTGCTTTGAAATGTATTGCTTTTTTTGTATATGTTATTTTTCACAAAAAAGAAAGAGTCGATTGTGATGATAAATGCACAGCTCTATGAGAAATAATTTTTAATGAAAAAAAAGCAAGAACTTGCACATGAATATTTATACAGCATTATTCATAGTAGCCCAAAAGTGGGAACGGTCCATATGTTCCATATGAATAGATAAACAAAAGGTGTCATATCTACGCAATGCAATATTATTCACCAATAAAAAAGAATGAATTTCTGATACATGCTGCAACATAGATGAACCTCAGAAACATTATGCAAAGTGAAAGAAGCCAATCATAAAAAACTCCATTTTATATGGTCCCATTTATAGGAAATATCCAGAATAGGTAAATCTATACATACAAAAAGAAAATTATTGGTTGCCTATGGCTGGGCATGTTGGGTGGAAGAATAGTTGTTTGGGGGAAAATGAAACGGGAAGTGATAGGTACAAAGTTTCTTTTGGAGATGATAAAAATGTTCTGAAATTAGATATGATGATAGTTGCACACTCTGTAAATATACTAAAAACCATTGAATTGTACACTTTATGAGTGAATTTTCTAGTATGTAAATTATATCTTAAGCTGTTAAATAAAATACAGTATTCTTTAATTCTAGATACTTTTTTTTCTTATTTTTATTGTTTTTACATTTGGGATTTATCTTACAATTTATCTATGTAATCTATGTACATATATATGTATATTTCACAGGATATTTGTAATTTGTTTGATGGTGTCTTATAATTGATGGCATCTTAGAATCAAGTAAATATGGTATGTTTAATAGATTCTGAAGAAACCAGGTCAGTGATCCCTATAAGATAGATGGTTAATACATGTTGACTTGTGATTTTCCACAGATCTTATCACCCCTCTATTAGTCTGTAAATTTAGTTGCAAGCAATATCTAGAAGTTGCTATGCATTTAGTTGTTGGTGTCACCTGATTCTTTATTCACGAAGTTTTCATTTTTTAAGGAAAATATTAACTTTCAGCACAAAAGAAATTTAATTTTTCTATTTTTCCCCTTTAATGGTAGGATTATATATATCCTTTTTAGTGTATGTTCTTTGGATTTGATGTTGATTCCTTCAAATCTCTACTATAAAAAATTAAGATGAATCTTCAAAAAAAATTCCATTCAATTACAGCCATTTAAAAAGTAAAATTAATAATCAGTTTATTTGTGTAAGCTTATTCTTGCTAAGAAATTATTAGAACTTACCATTAATGGTAAATTTTTAGGTATAAAGGTAATTAATACAAGAATTCAAAGATTTGGCATGCAGAAAATTAATTGGTTGATCAACACAGTTTAATATAGTTTAAATTCTTAGCCCAAGTCTTTTGTTTTTACAGTATCTATTATCCTCGATTTAATAGCTCAAGTGTTTCTTGCTGTTTTGTTTTTTCCCCTGGTAACTAAACAGAATATCCAATATTTTTATAGGAGTAATAATATTTCATTTTTTATTTGAGTTGATAGTCTTTATTTTGCTTTGACTTTCACTTTTAGCCTAAATAGAAATTGTTTGGGCCAGGAAATTCATAGTAACTTTTTTTGTAATGAAATGGGCAAATAAATTGTCCTGTTTTGGTAATATCTTGGGATGTTGGCTGAAAATATTAATGTAAGTAATGTGTTGGAAGTAGATGCTGTTGAATTGCACTGTTAAGTAGTAATAGAAATAATTGTCCCCCAAACCATAGTCCATTCATTCAGTATTTGTTGAGCATCTACCAAATGTTAAGTACTGTACTAAATGCTGGGAATAGAGAACAAAGATCTCTCTGTTACAGTGCTCACAGTCTAATAGAGGAATGGCAAGCAGTGGACAATTACAAATCAGTGTGATACACTCTCTAAGAGCTCACCCCAGGGATCTAGGAGAATGAAGGGGCAGGGCCCCTCACTCTGATGCGAACTCAAATGGCTTCCTGAACCTGGTGGCAACTGAGTGAAGGTAAAGTTGGAAAGGTGAAGGAGGAGTGGAAGGCCTTCTGTTTCAGGCAAAGACACAGTGGCCTGAAAGAACATGATTACAGTGGGCCTCAAGAGCAAATGATGGTGAAGAGGTAGAGATAAAATGTAGGTTTCCTTCAGAGGCTTTTTTGAAAGGAAGGCAAAAATCAGTACTGTACCCAACCTGAGGGCAGGTGGTGGTGTCATATTTATATGCTGGAGGAAAGAGTCAGACAAATCGAGACTTGAGGATTCAGGAGGAAAAGTTAGACTTGATAACAAGCCCTCCTCTCTGCCCCCAGTGTACCTCAGGGATTGCACTGAATGTTCTCTAGTAGTTACCATAATATGTTAATTTGGCATATCTGACTCCACTGAACTCGACACAAATCAGATTTCTTGAGAGTTATCACCCAGTCATATTAGTCTTTGTATTTCCAGGCCCTAGCACACTAAATTGCTTGTAGCAGACCTTCAGTAAATATTCGGTTGAGGGAAGAAGAGAGAGCTATTTAAGGATTCAGGGAGGGTGTGAGTTAGAGAGCTTAACTCTAGATAGGAAGAGCATTATCTTCTCCACAGTTGGGAGCAGAAGCAAATAAAAAAAAAATGACTGAAAATATTGATAAAAATAAGATATTATGTGTATGATATGTGTATTTTGTTGGTGTACAGTGAAGAGGGAGCAGGAAGTTAAAGAGTTCCTGCTCTGGTGACATCTTTCTGGGTAGTGTTTAGTAGCTTAGGAAACGAGTATTTAAATAGATGTTTAATTGAACCAGTTTGTTTAGATTAATACGGTCTGTCTAAAATTTTTACTGACAAAATTGGCTTGCAAAAAGTTTCTTTCTGCTTACTTAAATAAGATTAAATTATTTTTAGTGGAACAATGTGTTTTTGCAGAGTGGCAGTCATTAAATCAGGACAATTTAAAACATTCACTGAAGTTAATTTACCTTTATATTTTACACATTAGTGAGATTTATTACATAAAAGAAGTTACCTATTCATTATAGTAGGATAGTTATAGTAGGTTCAGTGAGATATTTTCAGGGGGAGTTTAATAAAAAAAGTTTGCTGAAATCTTAGTGACCTTATATTTCATTTCACCAGGGTTTCTTTAAAAAAAAACTGCATAGAAATATATTACTATTTTTCAAGGTCTCAGTTAAATTATTTAAGGGAATTTTAAGATGTGATGAAAACTCTCTTTTTATCATTTTTAACAGCTTTACCGGAACAAAATTGACATACAATAAAGTGCACATATTTATAAGTATACAGTTGATAAGTTTTAGAGATGAATGCACTGGGGAAACCATCACCATAATCAGAATAATGAGTTAATGAACGTATCCAGATGTTTCTGCTACCCTTCTCTACCCCTCTACCCATTCCCTTGCAACCACTGATGTGCTTTTTGTTACTATAGGGTAATTGGCAGTTTCTAGAATTGTAAGTGTTTTTAATAGAGAAAATATATTTTTAGGGCTTTTTAATCTTTAAAAACATTTTAGGTTTTACTTCCATGCATCTCTGATTACATTTGGTGTGTTTAAGAACTTGAAGATGGAAAACTAAGTAATATGATAGCCAAAAAAGCCAGGATGTATATTTAATTGGAAACAACAGAGGAATGACTGCCTAATTATAGTATGATTCTCTAAATATTTTCCTTTTCCTCCCTTTCCCCAATTCTGAAAAAAGGGGGGAAATTGTGGGAATGAATGGAAAACCTGTAAATTTGCCATGAATAAATTTTCACATGTTAATATATGTGTAGCACAACAGAACTAAAAATAATGTTAAGGCTTTGGGCCATATTTGTTATGCAATTTGCGTACGTAGATTCCTTAAACCGGAAATCCAGTGTTTTAAAAAGTCAAACCAGAATGTGTAAACATGTAATGGAAAGATTTGAAATAAACTTTAAAGCTCTCTAGGCTGGGAATTTATAACAAAACCATTCTTCACTGAAAATCTGTGTGTGTATATCTGTGCACTCTGCCAAATTAAGAAAACTGTTAAATCTCAAACATATCATTTAAATTGCCACATAACTGTAAACAAATAGTTAAAAAAATCAAAACCAAGACATGGAAAGACTGGAACATTTATGAATGTAGATAATTTCTTTTTCAAGTTTTAATTTGTTATACCTTTAGTAATATCTTCATTGGTTTGAAGCTAATAAAGTATAATGTATAATTTCTTATATAAGAGAGAATGTGGATTTAATGTCATTAGCTTATTATCATTTGGTTCATGGATTTCTTAAATATTTAAGAGGGAAAATATCCTAAATATATCCGCATCTGCAAATGTTATTTTTGCATAGTGTGCAGTTTAAAATAACTAGACTACAATTTTGAAGGATCATAATATGACTTTTTTCTATGATTATTTAGATATTTTTCATGTAAATTGTTTGATTTGCCTCTTTATCATTCTCACTACCTTCAGAAGATTTTATTGTCCAATCTTTTATTGTACTGTACTAGACATTATACAGAATGCTTTAGACATATGCCTTACTATCCACGTCTTATATGCAGAACAGTATCATTATACCCTACTCTTTGGGCTAAATATTTATTTGTTCTATTCTTAAAGGTTTAATGAAGAGGCTAGAGGAGGAGATAAAGTTTAATTCATATATGGTAACTGAAAAATTTCCTAAAGAATTAGAGAACAAGAAAAAAGAATTACATTTTTTACAAAAAGTGGTTTCAGAGCCAGCTATGGGCCATTCTGATCTTCTTGAACTTGAATCTAAGGTAAGTGACAATCATCTTCTTTTTATAGCTCTCAATTTTATCTCACCTCCAGTCCTGTGAAAATTATGTGAGCTGTTTTCTACAATGTCCCACTCTTAACTGTAGTTAACCTGTGCTAAAAGTGATAACTCTCTTTGAGAAAATAGAGAATGTAATCCTATTCCTTAATCTATATGGCATTATAAAAGCATAGTCAACTGATTAGAAAACTAAGTAACTTGGATATATAAATTAATATATATGATTTGACTCATAGGTTTCTGTGTTTATACTGTAATCGGTTAGATGGCAAAAATTTAAATATATTAAATCTCTTTAATTTTTATTTCAAGAATAACATTATAGCAATTTTATATTTAAAGCTCATATTTTATTACCCTTGTATGCCAGCTTTGGAATTAATAAACTTTGTTGTAATGCTCCATCACAATATTCCAAAAGCCTCAAGTCATTTCATTTGATCTCATCAAAATTGGTTATAGGTGTGGTCTCTCCTGGGGTACAGTTCCCCTCTGTCTGTGGGCCTGTGAAACCCAGAGAACAAATTATCTGCTTCCAATATACGAAACAGATATTTATATCTATCCTATCCCAGCATAGGGTAAACATTTCCATTCCTGTATGGAGAAATTAGAAGGAAAACAGAGGTCACAGGTTCCAAACAATTTCAAAACCTGCAGGGCATACTCTATTAGATTTCAAGTTCTGACAGTAATCTCTAGAACAATATTTTGTCCTCTGGGTCTAATGATGTGGCAACCCCAAACTTTCCAAGCACTTGTGCAGCAGCCATACTTTCCTTGAGCACTAGGGTGAAAGTTCCATCATCTTCAGGCATTGGGTGACCATGAGGCTGTAGGCTCACCCATGTCGAGTATCTAGGGTGGTAACCAGACTCTCTGCCATCCCCCCAACATGGTAGCCCTCTTCCTGAAAAATGTGGTGGAAGGCGGCCCACCCTTTCCAAGTGCCAGGGCCTATTCACCCTTTCCATGCACATGGCTGTGCTCACTCTCTTGGCTCAAGAAAATATCTTTAGTCCAGACCCTAGCTTCCATGGTTCTTCCTTTGAAGTCATTTTTCCTTCAGTCTGTTCCTTTTCTGTCTGTTTTAGTCCAGGCTTCCAGTGATGTCATTCATACAGATCTTGCAAAAAATTTGCCAGTTTCACATGAAGTACAGAGGGGTCCAAACCATCAGACAACAGAACTTTCCACAAATCCTTTCTGCGTAACTGCATTTCCAATCCTAACTTGCACTGAAATAGCTGAATATTTCTTATCCAGTGAAATCATCACATGGAGCACTATTCTATGGGAATTTGCTTTCTGGAAGCTCAGAATTTTTGAAACCATCAATTTCTGGTTTCTTTGGCCCAGGACTTCAGTTCTCGTTTATCCCTTTCCTCTTGCATTTTACTATAAGCTGCAAGAGACCAAGCTGCATTTTCCACATTTAGCTTTGAAATCTCCTCAGCTAAATATTCAACTTCTTCACTCAAATTTTGCCTTCCATCTGATTCATCAGAAGTACTTTAGCCTCCATATTTCTACCAATAGTCTCTTCCAAACAATCTAAGCCTTCTGTATCAAGCCGTTAACAGTTCTCCCAGCCTCTGCTCATTACCTAATTCAAAAGCTTTTTCCACATTTTTTGGTATTTGCAATAGCAGCACTCCACTCTCCTGATACCAAAATTTGTTTTAGTTCCCTAGATTGCTGTATTAGTTAGGGTTCTCTAGAGAAACAGAATCAACAGGGAATACGTGCAAATATAAAATTTATAAAAGTGTCTCACGTGACCATGGGAATGCAGAGTCCAAAATCTGCAGGGCAGGCTGTGAAGCCGACGATTCCAATGGACGGTCTGGACGAACTCCACAGGAGAGGCTTGCCAGCCAAAGCAGGAAAAGAGCTTGTCTCTTCTGAATCCTCCTTAAAAGGCTTCCAGTGATTAGATTGAGCATCACTCATTGCAGAAGACACTCCCCTTGGCTGATTACAAATGGAATCAGCTGTGGATATAGCTGACGTGCTCATGATCTAATTCTATGAAATGTCCTCATTGCAACAGACAGGGCAGCACTTGCCCAACCAGATGAACAGGTACCACCACTTGGCCAAGTTGACACATGAACCTAACCATGACAACTGCTTTAAACAGATACCATGAAATAGGTGACTTTAAACAATCAGAATTATTAGATTATAGTTTCAAGGCTGTGAGAACAGCCAAATTTAGGCTTAATTAAGGCAATGGTTTCTTCCCAGACCCACTACCAGAAATTCTGGGCTTCTCTGTCATATGACAAGGCACATGGTGGCATCTGCTGGTCTCTCCCTTCTTTTCCGGGTTTCTTTGCTTCCAGCTTCTTGCTTACATGGCTTTTTCTGTCTATATTCATTCCTTTTATAAAGGACTCCAATTAGAGGCTTCAGACCCATCCTGAATGATTTAAGTCACACCTTAACTGAAGTAGCCTCATCAGAAGATCCTACATACAATGAATTCATACCCACAGGAATGGATTAGCTTAAAAACATGAGTTTCTGGGGTACATACAGTTCCAAACCACCACATTAATTAATGTTCTTAATTTGTGCTTAATAGCCACTACTATTAAATCCATAATTCTGACCATTTTACTCTTAATTTACATAGAGAAATTAGATAGTCAGATTTAATTCAAATTTAATGGCATAGAATTAACAGGAGCGCTCTAGAATTTTCAAAGGATAGATATGTTGAAAGCCATTAATTTTTTAAAAATTGTCGAGGTACTGCATGTTTTTATTGATTTCAGTCAATTTTATTTTATTACATTTTAGAAAGATCTAGATGAGTGACCAGGATAAATAAGTTATCATAGAATCATTAGATCATTAGAACAGGAAAAGTTTTTAGATGTCGTCTGTGTCAACTTTTGGCTGGGTTTGTAAATTCCTTTTACCAATCCCTTTAGGATGGTTTGTTCAGACTCGTCTTTATCACTTGCAGTGATTTGAAAAACATGACCTAGTGAGCGGATAGCTTTAGCATTTTACATATCACCTTATTGATAATAATGTATACATTTTCATGTAAAATACTTAGGATAATTTAGACAGAGATAGTTCAATCTATATAAATAATTGAATGGTTAAAATATATCATGTACCATTAAATGTAAATTGTTTCTAACAGTAATCATTACAACTCATCTTAGCCTTAATGAAACTGTTGCTTCCATCAAATCACTGATAAGAATTCTAAATTCAAAGTTTAGGTTGGCCAGATGTCATTTACTTTGTGTAACCATAGAGAGTGTATTAACATTTTTTACTTTCATGCTGTTTTAGATAAATGAAATAAACACACAAATCAATCAGTTGATTGAAAAGAAAATGATGAGAAATGAGCCAATTGAAGGCAAACTGTCACTATATAGACAGCAGGTAAGACCAGTCTTTTGACCTACATAGTTAGATCTGTAATTTATTGATGAACATTTTCATAAAAACCATCAGTGTGTTATCTATAGTCTTAAAGTGAGCAGGAAGTAAAGAATAAATGCTAATTTATTATTAAAGAATAAATAACTTAATCGCCAGATTATAACACAGAATTTGTGGAAAAGCTGCAAAAGATGCATGTTCAAGTTAGAAATGCAATACAGCTGATAATGCCTAGTTTCCTTGCATCTGCAAACTGTTGTAATAGAGCTGTTTGTATTTATATCTGAGTGTTGAATTTCAGTTTTTAAATAACAGCTTACCGTAGGTGGTATAAGTCAAAATATTTATAACCTTTAAGAAACTAAAAGGCACTGTAACTTTTTCAGGTTTAAAGTTAGCTTGTATGTATACAATAAATTAAATTTTAGTGACAAGCCACTTGTTATTAGATTGTGTGGGTATGTATGTTGTGTTGTATTTTCAACAAAAGATTAAAATGAAAGCTGTGGCTTATCTGACAAGAACCCAACTGGGAGGAGGTTAGTGTGACAAGCATTGTAGAACTCAGAAAACACTGAGCTGTGTAACAAAAATTATTCAAGTAGATTAGAATTATTTTTAAACTTTTTATAATGGAAAATTTCAATCATATACAAGGGCAGAGGGAATAGTATAATCAGTCCTTATGGGTCTCTGCACTGTAGCTCTCAAGGCCATCCTTGTTTCATATTTACCCCTCCATCCCCACATCATTATTTTGAAGCAAATCTCGGGCTTATAGATATCATTTCATCTGTAAATATTTCAGATTTTTTTCTCTAAAAGATAAACAGTGTTTAAAACCTTAACCACAATGATATATTGCATCTGAAAAAATTACCAATAATGTCTTAATAACAGCAAATATTTAGGCAGTGTTTATATTTCTATTGTCTCGTTATCTTTTTATAGTTACTTTGTTTGAATCAGGATCGATACAGCATTCATACACTGCATTTGGTTGATATATTTAAGTGTTTAATTTATGGGTTCTCCTTCCCAGTTATTTATTTAATACTTTTCTTGCAACCTTTTTATTGAAGAAACTGGGTCATTTATCCTATAGTGTTTCTATGGTTGAGATTTTACTGATTGCATTCCTATGGTATCTTTTAGCATATTCCTGTGTCTACTGTATTTCCTGTTAATTAGAACTAGAAGCCTAGATAGATTGTTTTGTTATTTTTCAGGCAAGAATACTTTCTAGGTGGTATTGTGTCATTTCATTTGGAGGTACATAATGCCTGATTGATTATCTCTCTTTTATGATCTTAGCAGCCATTGATTATCATTGCCTATCCATTGATTTCATTTGAGGTTGCAAAATGTTTAACTATTATTCCTTCTTCATTTATTAGCTGGAATAATTCTATCAAGAGAAGGCTCCTGTCATCAAGTATTTAGCTACCCTGAAGTACAGTTCATATAGGAAAGGCAGGATATACGCTTGATTTTTATCTTTCTTTATCAGTTTTCAAAATGAATTGGTTTCCTTTGTATCCTCCAACAGTAAAAAATTAGGGTTGTTGTTATTATTGTTTTAGTTGCTTATTTTTTTAATGTCTTTAAGAGTCATAGAAATAAGTATATTTGATAAGCTTTTAACATTTTCTTCAATGATGTTCAAATTCTCCTATTTTTGGCTAATGGGAAGCTTTTCAAGTTAACTTCTGAGTCCGTTTAAGATCCTAGTAGTCTTTGATCATTTCCTTGCACTCTGGTACAATTTAAGACATTTCTGGGCTCATCTTTTACGGTGTCTATCCAAGTCCTAGAATTAGAGTCTCTCCTATAAGCCCTGATTTGCTTTAGTAGGAAATGATATTTAGAGACCACAAACGGGATACCAGGTGTTCCCATTACTCTTGGGGTCATCAATTCTAGGTCTTTTCTGTGAAAAGAACTACCAAATTTTTTTTTCTTTCTCACCCATAAAATAAACCATGAGTTCATGCTAATCTTTCCAGTTCAGATTCAGGAATACTGAGTTTTTCCCTAGCCTCATTATTTTCACATCTCTCTCCTTATTCTACATTGAAAAGCCTTATTCTCAATGACACTAAAATAATTCATCATTTATCTTATTCCACACAACAAATCTCAGAATACAAGTATCAATACTACCACCAAGAATATGAAAACTATGTAAGATACATATTTTTCCAGTTCATTTTGCCTTTGAGTATATCCCATGAGGACCCTACAGTCCTCATTTTAAATTCACTTAGAGTAGTTTCACTGTATGGCTATGCCACTGATTAGTCTGGACACATATATAGGTTTGTCTCAAGTTAGTGGTTAATTTGCTTTATAATTATTTAAAATATTTACCTGGCTATGGTAGCAATGCAAACTCTGGGATCTGTCCTATAACTGCTTGTTGAAGAGTGCTTTGGAAACTGTTGCCGTTTTCTTTTTTTGCTTTGTATAAGTGTTATACAACAAAAAAAAGTTAAAAAATATTTACTTGACTCCAAAGTCAAATCTATAAAACAAGGCCTGTTTTAAGAAGTTTCTAATGTCTATATCTATATGCCCCACGATATTCTTTCTTTTGCCCATAGGTAATAATTTTTAAAAAAATTTTTGTGGCTGACTTTTTAAAAAATACTTTTATTGAGATATCTTCACATACCATATAATCCATCCAAAGTTTATAATCATTGGCTCATAATACCATCACATAGTTTGTGTATTCATCATCATGATCATTTTTTAAAAATTTATTTATTAATTAAAAAAATTAAGAACAAACAAAAACATTAACATATAATTCCGTTCTACATATATATTCAGTAATTCTCAATATCATCACATAGTTGCATATTCATCATTTCTTAGAACATTTGCATCAATTCAGAAAAAGAAATAAAAAGACAACAGAAAAAGAAGTAAAACAATAACAGAAAGAAAAGATTATACATACCATACCCCTTACCCCTCATTTTCATTTACCACTAGCATTTCAAACTAAATTTATTTTAACATTTGTTCCCCCTATTATTTATTTTTATTCCATATGTTCTACTCGTTTATTGACAAGGTAGATAAAAGGAGTATCAGACACAAGGTTTTCACAATCACACAGTCACATTGTGACAACTATTTCATTATTCAATCATCCTCAAGAAACTTGGCTACTAGAACCCGGCTCTACATTTTCAGGGAGTTCCCTCCAGCCTCTCCATTACATCTTGAATAACAAGATGATATCTACTTAATGCATAATAATAACCTCCAGGACAACCTCTCGACTCTGTTTGGAATCTCTCAACCATTGACACTTTGTCTTATTTCACTCTTCCCCCTTTTGGTCGAGAAGGTTTTCTCAATCCCTTGATGCTGAGTCTCAGCTCATTCTAGGATTTCTGTCCCACGTTGCCAGGAAGGTCCACACGCCTCGGAGTCATGTCCCATGTAGACAGGGGGAGGGTGTTGAGACTGCTCGTCGTGTTGGCTGGAGAGAGAGGCCACATCTGAGCAACAAAAGAGGTTCTCTTGGGGGTGACTCTTAGGCCTAAATTTTAACTAGACTTGACCTATCCTTTGTGGGGTTAAGTTTCATATGAACAAATCCCACGACTGGGGACTCAGCCTGTAGCTTTGGTTGTCCACACTGCTTGTGAGAATATCAAGAATTCAACTTGGGGAAGTTGCATTTCTCCCTGTTCTCACCAGTCCCCGAAGGGGGCTTTGCAAATACTTTTCCACTCACTGATCGAATCACTCTTGGATTCATCTGGGCATCATTCTGGACAAACCAACAAAATCTCATGTGCTACCTGAGATTCCAAGTACTTATGGTGTTCATTCAAACTATCTACATAAGTTATATTAGGAAATGCACTAGTCAAAATATAAATTTTGTAACAAACTTTTTTTTTTTTTTTTACATGGGCAGGCACCGGGAATCGAACCCGGGTCCTCTGGCATGGCAGGCGAGCTCTCTGCTACTGAGCCACCGTTGCCCAGTAACAAACATTTTTTGCTTTAGTCTCACACATAAGGTGACATTTTAAGATATTAATTACCATCTATTTTCAGCACCCTGCAATAATGACATTCCTTTGTTCTTCCTCATGCAAAAGCATTTTTAAAATTTGTACATTTAGTCACTATTATTATACACTCTAGGCATTCCTAGATTATACCCTCTCAATCTTTAACATCTATCTTTCTTTCTGATTTCATTTATGCCCCCAGCCCTCCTTCCTCTTTCATTCTCACATGCAGCTTCATTCAGTGTTTTAACATAATTGTATTACAGTTAGGTAGTATTGTACTGTCCATTTCTGAGTTTTTGTATTCAGTCCTGTTGCACAGTCTGTATCCCTTCAGCTCCAATTGCCCAATATCTTACCCTATTTCTATCTCCTGATGATCTCTGTTACCAACGAAATATTCCAAGTTTATTCACTAATGTCAGTTCATATCAGTGAGACCATACAGTATTTGTCCTTTAGTTTTTGGCTAGTCTCACTCAGCATAATGTTCTCAAGGTCCATCTATGTTGTTACAAACTTCATAAGTTTATTCTGTCTTAAAGCTACATAATATTCCATCGTATGTATATACCACAGTTTGTTTAGCCACTCGTCTGTTGATGGACATTTTGGCTGTTTCCATCTCCTTGCAATTGTAAATAATGCTGCTGTAAACATTGGTGTGCAAATGTCCGTTTGTGTCTTTGCCCTTATGTCCTCTGAGTAGATACCTAGCAATGGTATTGCTGGGT
>PVIY010041932.1:0-21298 GCA_004026745.1 Myrmecophaga tridactyla | reverse complement strand
CATTAAAATCAAACAGAAAGGCCGGATGCAAATATACAAGCAGCTCCTTAAAGCACCAAGGAGCTGATGAGACTTCAGGGGTGGGGAAACAGGGACCCCTGACCCGGCACAGAGGCCGCATTGCTTGAGGGCATCTGTGGATCCTGGGAATTTAGACTTCTGTTTCGATGGCTTCAAAGCCAAGAGTGACAGGAAGCAAGCCTTGGGCATGCCATGCAAGTTGGGGGTCTGATGGAGACCCTCCCCGCAACACCAAAAACTCCTTGCTCGGGGTGTGAGTGAAGTGAAAGCTGGCCAGCCCTTGTACAGAAGTCCAGCCCAGGTTTGACCCTCCATCTGTGGAAGGGGGTGGTCAATCTCTGAATCGGATCAGGGAGGTTTCTGGGTGGTAGTGCTTCAGACACACACAAGCCCCCCCGACGGTAGCACCTTCATCCTGGGCTTCAAATCATACCCCGACCCTCACCTGCAAAAAGAAAAATGACTGGTGCACAATGTAAGACAGCAGGGTGCACAAGAAACCCACACTTCCTGATTGAGAGTCAGCAGAAACAAAAGCCGACAGAAACAGATCTGCAATGACTCCAGAGATGAGCATTTTCGCAGTCTATACAACTCTTCCGACTCTGATAAAGAGATAAAAGACGAGTCTGAAGGTATCTGCAGAGAACAGGAACTCCGAACAGGAGATGTGGCACGGGTTTTATGTCTCTGCAGAACGTAAGCTCCGTGAGGGCAGGGCCTGTGCCTTGCTCACTGCTGTGGCCCTAGCACAAGGCCCTGTCCACCGCAGAAGCTCAAGAGATATTTCTGGGCTAATTAAATGAACACACTGGACTCGAGACCTTCAGGACGAGTCCTGGGGAACCCACTGAATCACTCTAGTCTGTGGGCAGACAGATGCAAAAAGGTGATGAACCCCAGATTTCCCTTCAGTGTGACATTTCCCTGCACGAAGGCAGGTGCTAACGACAAAACAAACCCAGCCACGGAACGGCCTCCACCGTGGAAAAAAACAACCCAGAGGTGTAATGACTGTTGTGAAAAGCTGAATCCTTTAGGCCAAAACAAGCACCCCCTACCGCTATAATTTCGAGTTATCCATTCTTTATTACAACCGCGGGCTTGGCTCTCAAAGCCGCTACCAGGGATTCTTTCTGTGGGGGCAGTTTTGGTGCCTGCAATTAGCTGAACAGGCATCTTTTGTCCCTGCCGAAGCACTCAACTGCAGGTGTAATTAGGTTTCCTCACCCCTGAAATCTGCAGTGCTGCCCGCCTCGACTAACTGCACCCACAATTAAGTGCTTACGGGCCTGTGGCTGGAGCGGGCGAACATGTGCGCAGCGAAAAGCGGGGGCGCTGCACGGGCTGTCAGAAATAGAAACTGGGTCGGTGAGATCCAGCCATTTGCGTTTGTTGGTCAAATGGCTCTGTCCAGCTGGGAATAATGAGGAAAGACAAACACGCCAATTAGGCTGGGTCTGTACATAAATAAACCGCACAGCTCCTTCATTAAGCCACTTACAGGAGTGGGCAGGGCCAGAAGAGGAAGGGGGAAGGAGAGAGACGCCCTCACAGGGTCAGCCCGGGTCTGGGGGTGCAGGCCTGCCGAGATAGAGGAGCCAGATGGAGAAGGCCGAGGACCCACTAGGAGGGCAGCTGACCACTTCCGCCCAGGCTACAAGGAAGAGGCGGGCCTAGGGGCTGGAGGGGGCTGGTGGGAGGTGGGGAGATGCTTCTAGAGGCACCCCAAGGGGAGAGGGGGGCTGGGTTGGGGAAGGAAGTCACGGTGGCTTAAGTCCCGTGCCACCCGCCCCTTCCCTGAGCTGGACTCAGCCCGCAACTGATCTCCTTCCTGAAAGGAGCCACACCTGCTTTCTTCTCCTGCCCTGGACCCCTCCAGGCCTTACAAGGGTGGTGCTTCCAAGGCCTGGACCCCTCAAGACCCTTCAGCTTAGACCCAGGCCTGTGCCAGCTTCCGCAGCTGCAAACTGCATCCATGCTGTGGCAGACACAGGTTTGAAAAAGAAAAAAAAGACTGCATGTGGGCAGAGATGAAGACTATACACCACGAGGTAAATGGCCATTTGGGGATTGTGGGTAATTTCTGTCTTTGCCCACCCCCGCACACGTACACGCGCTTTCCAAACTCCCCACCATGCTGTGTATTCTTTCTGAACAATAAAACTGAGTAGATTATAGTTGCTGTAATCAGGCAAGGGAGAAAAGCCTCCCCTCCCACTCCCCCCATCGAGCCACCGAAAGCTATTTGTCTTTTGCAGAGGTCAGCAGTCCCGGCTGAAACCAAAGGGCAGAGGCAATATTTAGATAATTAAAAACCCATCGCAGGCAGGGCGGCTTGGAGGCCACAGGTGGTTCCAGGACAGACCGGTAACGGCTCCAGAGGGCTAGGGGTCTTTTCTCACCCCCTTCCTGCCCAGGTCTCCTGAACCCTGGGAGACCAGGTGGGGTGACTGGTGGGAACTGGGGCTGTGAGTCCATCTCCCTGGTCCCTGTAAGACCTGGTCCCACCTACTTCTTGCCACCCATACCCCCCACCCCCAGGACCCCAGCCTCCCTGCAGCCCCTCAAACTCAGCTGGCTTCTTCCTGCTTCTGGGCCTTTGCATAAGCTGTTCCCTCAGCCTACAATTCTCCCGCCTGGGAGACCACGTGCCTCCCTCTAGCTCTCCAATTGGGTTTCTGCTCCGTCACCTCCTCCGAGAGGCCTGCCAGGCTGCCTGGCTTAAAGTAGTTGCCCACACACTTGTATGGTCACCCAGTCCCCTGGTCTACTGTGTTCTTTTCCTTTCTCTCCTTTTAACAACTTGGTTGAAATAAAATTCACATACCATACAATTCACCCACTTAAGTGGAAAAAGCAGTGGTTTTTAAAATATTCAGAGAAGTGTACGACCGTCGCCGCAGTCAATGGCAGGGCATTTTCACCACCTCCAAGGGACACTCCATGCCCTTCAGCCGTCACCCTTATCCCCAGCCCACGCACCAGCCCATGCCCTAGGCCGGCACAGAGCCACTTCCTGTCTCCACAGATTTCCCTATTCTGGATTCCAAATGAATGGAATCATACTGTATTTTCCTCTGTTGCATTTGATCTCTGAACTTATACCTAAAACTTTTTGTCATCTTGTGTGTCTGTCTCTAGGGCTTTGCCAGCGCCTGCACCTCAGGGTCACCAGTGTTGAGGGGAACGGCGGTGGGCAGTGGCAGGTTGGCATCGAATCAGCACATGTGTGAACGGTGCCTCGGTGGCCTACCAAGTCCCCACGACCCCACCGTGGGCTGGGGACAGGGCTGGAACCCAGATGAGGATGTGACTCCAGGGACCCTATGGTTTCTGGAGGCCTCTGAGGGGCACAGGGTGTCCCCTGCCTCATGAGAGCTGGAGCACAGAGGGCAAGCCCCGGCTGCCTGCCATCCTCCCCCAGCTTTAGGGCCCCGGGCAGCCCCAGGCCTGTTTGCTAAGGTGGCCTGTGCCTCTCCATGGAGCTGGGCCTTTGAATTTTTAAGCATGGCCAGGAACCAAGATCACTGGGCCCCCAGGAGAGCAGCCTCTCCCCGGCACCTGACCCTCTTCCTGCTCCCCTCCTCTGAGCAGATGCCCGTGAAAATCAAAATCAAGCTTGGCTCCTCTCCACCGCACCGAGGCTCGCTGCTCTGTTGTCATGGGGACAGTGAGCAGTGACCACTGCGGGGCACAGATAACCCGAAGCCCAATTTCAAATGGTAAGCGGAGCCGCTAACGAGCCGCGCAACAAGGAGGTGTAGACTCCGTCTCCTGCCCCCAACCTCGGCTCTGCTGGGGTCTTCCTGGGCACAGCGAGGGGCAAGGGCAGGTGCCAGAGGGGAAGGGGCAACCAGGGCCCAGTGCTCCCATCCTGGCCGGGCCAGGGAAGTCACCGCAGCCAGAGGGCTCGCCGACCGCTTCCAAACTCCTGAGCTCCTGCCCTGCCGCGGCTCCCACTTCCTGGGGCTGAGCTTCCTGAGAACACGTTCCTTGTTAGCCACAAGCGGGCTCGACAGCGGTCCTGGCCCTTTGCCTGTGGGTGGCCAGGTCAGCTGTCCTGTTACATCCTTGGAGACCCCATGTGCCCCCAAACCTCCCTCTCAACCCCCTATTTTCCCCAGGCCTTTCGGGGAAAGGCCAGGCAGCTCCTGGATGGTTAGGAGCCAGACAACCAGACCGCTGGGCTCCACCTGCCCACCGCTCAGGGCCACGGCCTCTCTGCTTCCTCACTGGACTGAGCTACTGCCTGGAAGGTGTAGAACATTCTGGCACCCAGTGAGGCACAGCACCTTCCAGTGGTGAGATGAGGCTGAGGTCCCCATGTTACAGGCGAGGCCCGGCTGCCTGCCCTGCAAGGGTTGTCGTCCTGGCCCCTGGGCCTTTGTCTCACCCCAGGCAGCCAGTTCTGTGGGGAGTAAGCCAAGGGGGTGCTTTGCTTCTCCTTTTTTAAAGAGTCTTTAGTCTAGATCTCCCAAATGTGGGCCCACTTCTCTAAAGGAAGCCAGCAAAAGAGGACCCGTGGAGAGCTCAAAATGTCCTGGCCTCTGGTCAAACTGGAAGCATTGCAGGGCCCTGGCCTGGCCAAATCCTAATAACCCTTAGGAGGTTGCCAGGCTGCCCTTTTGCGGACACTTTCCGATGTCCCCTTCCCGTTTGCATCAGTCCCTGAACAGCTCTTTCTCGTGGCTCTTGGGGGTCTGGTTGTCCTTATCCCCTCTTAGGCTCCCCCTTCCCCCACCCCCACCCCACCCCAACCCTCACTGCACCTCCCATCTCTAAATCCCAATACTCTGCCCCGGGGCCCGTATACAGTTGATGTTCAATATGTGCATGTCAGGTGAATGCGTGAGGCTGTGGGCACCAGGCAAGGCAGGTCTGGGCCAGGCGGGGCCTGCAGACCCACTCCTGAGGGGTCCATGGGGGTCCTGGAGGCAAAGCTTCAGCCCTTCAGGCAAAAGGAGAGGAGGAGCAAAAAAGATTCCCGGGGCGGGGGACAGCTGGGGGCTGATCTCCTTTTGGCCTCTCAGCCCCAGGACCCGGGGCTGGGCCCTTGACCAGATGCAGCTCCAGATTAGCAAGGGGACTAACCGAGAGTCCCACCCAGTTCTCCTTTCTCCGGGTGTCACCCCAAACCACCCAGCCGGCCTTCCTCTTATCAGCGAACTCACACCCCAGAGGGCAAGAGGTGGCTGTTTTTCTCAGCCTCCCTCCTGGGAGCCTCGATAAGGAGGCTCGTTTTTACCCTCTGCTGCTTCCCCTTAGGAGCAGGGGAGGGGAGACCCCCCCAGTAGCGGAGGGATGGGGGCCCGGGATTTCCGGATCATTCTGCTGACCCCTGGTGCCATCCTGGGCCTGCAGGAAACCGCAGCCTGGGCCGGGCGGGGAAGGAAGTGCTGACCCCGAGTTTCCCTATTCCACAGAATCTGTCCCAGGTCACTGCTGGCCCCTGCCCGGAAGCCAGGCCTGGCAGCCAGTGCTCTACCTGCAGGTTTGTCCTCTTGGCACCAGCAGGCAGGGGCCACCGAGCCACAAGAGCAGGGGCCACCGAGTTGCAGGAGCAGGACCCAGGCCTGGCTCATGACCCCACACACGGGCCCGTCCCTCTGCTCTCTCTCACCGCCCCATGGTGCCACGTCCCGTGGCTCTCCCCAGACCCGAGAAGGAGGCCTGGCTCAGGAGGTAGCTCACAGTGGCTGGCCACGTGCGAGGAAGTTAAGTCCTGTACGATGATTCAGAGAAGCAGCCGGCAAGGCGCCGGGCACACGGCAAGCCAGACACACCCGGTCCTCCGAAGTCCCGCAGCCCTAGCCTTCCACTCACGTGAATGCCTCAACTGGAAAGGACCTGAGTGCCTGAGCTGCCACAGGAATGGGACGGAGGGACAGACGGCTGTGCTGGACCCACAGACGGAATACTACTCAGCAACAAAGAGGAACAAGCTGCCAGCACAGGAGAGCCCACGCTGCATAATTCTGTTTATGCGGCAGGCAAAGCTCAGCCAGGGGGCCAGGACGCTGGCCAGGGGCCCAAGGCCGGGCAGGGTGCCAGCTGGGATCGACGGGGCAGCAGCCGAGGGCGCCGTCGGCAGTGAGGGCAGCTCACCGGGTGGGGTGGGGGACGCAGGCTGTGCCCGGGCCGGAGCCCACAGCGCCGTCCTCTCAGAACCCGGCCTGTTACGGAACACAAACCCACCTAATCGAGCTGCTTTTAAAAGTGAAACAGATTCCGTAGCACTCACCCCTACAACACATGTTTACTCCCGAGTTGTTTTATGCACTATATGGTAATAATATCTGCATTATAAAGCAGGCACAAAAAGATATATCTTAAGTTTAAAAGCCCCTTCCTCTACACTCAGTCCATCACAGGTTCCAAACCCTCTCCCTCTGCAGCCCACCCCCCCCATACAAACATGCCCCCCCAAATGCCCACATGGGCAGGTGTGCCAGACTCCTTAAGAGCAGCCTGGGGTCTCAGACTTGATCTGGAGTGGGGATGGGTTCAGCCCCTCCCAGAATCACAGACCAGAAGGAACGCTGGGGGGTGGGGGGTTGCAATTGCAGACCCAGTCACAGATGGGGTGGGGGCGGGGGTCAGCCTACAGAGGCAGGGGCCGGGAGCAAGAATACCTGGGTTCAAATCCCAGCCCTTCCACTGTCGAGCGTGTGACTTTGGGCAAGTTACTACAACACTCTGTGCCTCAGTTTCCCTATACATAAAATGGGGGTGGTCATAAGGAATGAAAACACTACCATGCAAAGCCTGAGAGCAGCCCCAACCAAGCACCCACGCACTATTAGCTGCTGTTATTTGCTCCCTGGACCCCTGTCTCCTGCCCCCTCCCAGCCCCAGGCTGGCCCCCTCCTCCCCCAGCCCCCCGCCCCCAGGCTCCATGGGGATCCTGCCCTCTTGCTAGAGGTACTGAGGTGCAAGGGGAGGGGAGGCCATCCCAGTCCACCAGAGTCCCTTGTCTTTGCAGCCCTTGCCTTGTGTTTATCTTTGAATTGTCCTTTTCCTGCCCTTGGCCAGCACCTGGCTTTTCCCTGGGCCCATTGTCCTCAGGACCCAGGGCCATCCGGTCCACCCTGGGGAAGGACAGGGCAGCCCCCCGGCCCCATTTCCTTACAACTGCTGGGCCTTCAAGTCCCTGGCCTGGCCCCTGGTGGAGTAAACACAGCCGCACACAAAAGACCTCCTGGGCCTGCCGGCCGCAGGGAGACAGTGGGCAGGGGTGGGCAAGAGGGAGCAGGCAGGGGCCACCTGTCCTCGACCACATCCGGCACCTCCAGGCTCCCTCCACACAGCCTGGGTACCCCCCATCCAGCCCTTCGGCCCTGGCGAGCTGCAGTCTATCCAGAATGGATATTTCAGCAGAAGCCGGTCAGGCTGGAGGACGCCAGCCGGGGGGGTCACCCCTGCCAGAGCTGCCCCCAGTGCCACCCCGACCATGAAGCCTGCTCGGCACCCCTGCACACTCTGGCCGCCCGTGTTCTTGAACGTCCATGGTCACCCGTCCCATGTGAGCAAAGCCCGTGACCCGTGACAGCCGGTCCCTGCCCCGCTCGGGCCCAGGCCACGTCTGCCCCAGGAGCCCCCACAGTGACGCTGGGAGGTGGCAGATAAACACCCAGCTCCCTTGCCAAGGCCTGCTGGACACTGTCTCCCGGGGTGTCTCAGCAAGGCAGGGGGTGCCAGCTGCCCACAGCGGGGCAATAACAGCCCCTGCCCGGTGCCCTGCCTCCCCCACTTCTCTCGCCAGGGGCCTCCCGGGCTGTCCTCCTCCTAGGAGGCTCCTGCACTGACACCTCGGCTCCAGCCTGAGCCCAGGGCAGCCAAACCCCGCTGGACGCAAACCCGTGGGCTGCTGGGCCCCGCTTCGGCCATGAGCAACCAGGGGGCAGAGACCCCTGCACGGGCTGGCGGGTAAGCCCACAGGGGCAGGGCATGGCAGCTGAACCCAGCCCTGGCACAGAAGCTTCGGGGAGAGAATCACCTGCGCCCGGGCCCTGTGGCTTCTCCTCTCAGGCAGGTTTGGGTTTTCTCTCTGCCGATGAGACCCAACCATCTCCAAAGGGTCGCAGTGGAGGCTGTGACTGGCTACTCCACATTCGACCCATTAGCTGGAACTCTGGGCCACTGGCTGCCTGACGGCGGCGGTGGCTTCAGGTAGCAGTTTTCCATTTGAGTTTCAAATTTTAATGAGCGCCGCTGTCCCCTGGGCCCGAGAGGTAGGGTCACCGTCCTCCCGGAGCGCGTCCCCAGCACGCCACCCGGCTCGGACGGCATCTCTAGGGGGGCTGGATTTCTCCCAGGAACCGCTCTGACGAACACCGGTCCTGGCCGCAGCCTCCCGCGCTCCCGCCCGCCTCCCCGCTGGCTCGGTGTCGAGCAGGCCGCAAATCGTGCGATTATTCCTTCTTTCCGACATCCCCGAAATACCCTGTATCCCAGGATGGAGAGTAAAGTTCAGCTCCGATAAGACCACATCACTGGGGACCAGACCCATCCGCGCCTGGCCCCCTCTGCCTCTGGCTGACATAATTTCTTTCTGATATTACCCGGGGCATCCAGTCCAGCTGGGAGGTAACGGGATAATCCATTTTAGAGAGATCGATCAATACCCTTAGGAGACTTTTAAATGGTTCCATGAGCTTCAAGGAGCCGAGACGGATGGGGAGCTGGAAATCGGGGGGGCTAGGTGTGACAGGAGGGCAGGCACGCACCCACGGGTTTCCAGGCAGTTCTCCCATTTCCTGCCAGCCTTCAAGAGCAGCTGGCAATCGGGGCAGGAGGCCCGAGCGGGCGGGCAGGTTGTGCACTGCACCGGGGGTGGGCGAAGACTACAAGGTGGGCTGAGGGCCAGCCGACCTTGCACTCATCACACTGGCGCCTGTCCGTCCAGAGGAAGGGCCTCTTTTCTCATTTGCAACAAGGTGTCCCTGCCGGCCAGTGCGGGAACTGCTGGCAAGGGGCAGAGGTGAGGCCGGCTCCCAGCTGCCCCGTGTGCTCGGCTCTGGTTTCCCAGTAATCAGGAAGGAGACCTCTCTGGCAAAACCTGGAGCAGACCTGGTGAGGTTCTGGAAGCCCTCCCATCCTGTCTCCAACCACCTCTCAGCTCAGGGTTCCCCCTGGCCAGGCCCACCTCCATACAAGCCTCCAGGTTCCAGCCAGGTAAGCCTCTAAGCCAGGCACCCAACTCAGGTGCCTGCAGGGCCAGCCAGGTAAGGGAGGGGCCTGGTGGGCATGCAGGGAGGGGCGCCCAGCTGTGCCAACCAGGGACGGGACTCCGGCCAGCACGGCTAGGGCATGAGACTTCTTAAAGAGAAGCTGGAAATCAGAGATTTTAATGTGGGTGTGTGAGGGGGGGATCCTGGTTTTAAAATACTGACAATAAAGGCAAAAAAAAAAAAATAATAAAATAACAACACTGTGTGAGGCCAAATACAGCATCGCTTACAGGCCAAATACTGAGCCTTCCAAGGTCTTCCACCAGCCCCAAGCGGGAGGCGCTGCCTCTCTCCCAGACCTACCCACCTGCTGCTGAGCCACCAATGTGGGCTCCTGGGGCTCACACCGGGTCGCGGTGCTTCTCTGCTCAAAACCCCCCAGCAACCTAGCCGGCTTTCTCTTAAAGCACCCCCACCATCGGGAATTCCACTACCACTCTCCCGGTCCTTGGGCTACTGCAGCAGACTCTTCACTGGACCACCTGCTGCCACCCTGCCCCCTACAGTCTGTTCTTGGTACAGCAGCCTGAGGTCCTATTAAATGATAAGCTGGTGCGAAGGCCTCTGCCTAGAACCCTCTGTGGCTCCCATCTCGTTTCGCTCAAAAGCTAGGCCCCGGGTTCTTGAGCCATCTGCCCTTCATCCACCTCAGTGGCCCCCTGGCTTTCATCCCTCTGCAGAGCCCTTTGCCAGTATTACCCTGTACCGACAAATCGGGGTGCTACTGATAATCATGGGTGAACTGGGGCTACCCCCGGCAAGGGGGCGTCGGTCACCCTTGCATGGCTCTCTCTTTCACTTTCCTCTGGGTCTGCTAAAGCTTTTCAGAAGGGCCTTCCCAGACGACTGCCCCAGCACCCCGATCCTCCCTGTTGCATTTCTCCCTATTGCTTTACCCCACCAGCCTTGACAATTATTGATCTGTTTCCTGTCTGTGGCCCTCACTAGACTACAAGCTCTGAGATGCAGGGATCTTGGTCTGTTTGACTCACAATTGCTGGGTGCCCAGGCTAGCCCACAGTGAATGAATGAATGCCTCCCAGTGCCTGCAGGGCTTCTGCAAGCTTCTCAGCATGACGTGCGGACCTCATGCCCCAGCCCACTTCTCCAGCTGCAACCCCGAGTCTCCCGTCTGCCATGAACTGCTTGGAGAGTGCTTAGCATAATTCTGTGCACACGCTGTTCCCCCTCTTCCTGGAACGCCTTTCTCCCCATCCACTGGGCAAACTCCTACTCATCCTCTAAACCCCCACGAAGAAGTCCTCTAGTTTAGGCTTCATGGGCAGAGGCTACCGTATTCTCCTGCAGAGTCTGTGGGCCCAGGTGCTGCAGTCAGTCCATGAGTGTCCATCAAATGAAGTTTCCTACAACCCCCTATGTGGGGCAGGCAGCTGGGCCCTGGAGAGCCGCCTTCATCACCACCATCCCAACCCAGGGGAGCTTGATTTGGGGGTGGAAGGGAAGGCACTGCCTTCGGGAAGGTTTGGTGAGCCCCAGCCCTGAGTGACTACCTCCTCGGAAATGCTGGGGGCTGTGGGCAGAGGCCCCTCCCTCCTGCCTGCCCTCATCAGCTCTTCTCTGTCCCACCTTCCTGGGGAGGGGTCCTTCTCCCAGCCAGTTTCCCACTAGAGGTTTGCACGGCTCCCAGGCACACCTTAGCAGTCTGCTCCCAGCCCTCCACATGCACGAGCACACGTGCATGCACGAGCACATGCGTGTGCTCAGAGGTGGAGCTGGGCCAGCCTCCGTGTGCTGAGACGGGGCGGGGGGGCACGTGTATGCTGAGAGGAGCCGGGGATGGTCCCTTCTAAGAATGCAGTGTGTCACCCTGGCTGTGCTGTGGCCCTGTTGGGGTCACCCCCTCCTCAGGAAGCCGAGAGGTGAGGCACAGGTGGGGCTCCTCTGGGCACACCCCGGGCTGGCCAAGAGAAGGCAAGGAGAGGGCCATTCGAGGGCGGGGAGGGGGCAAGCTGTGCCCCCCAAGTCTCTGCACCGCGGACAATATTTTTATAACGCTGTTTTGGCACGTCTGCTGTGAACTTAATTTAACATCCATATTGCTGCTACTTAATTAAATAGATGAACTCATCTTACATTTACAAGTCTTAATTCATCCTGAACAAAATTGGCCATGTTTAGTTCTTTATACACTAGCAGCTCCCTGGAACAAATGGTGGCCTTTTAGAGTTAACGGCGGGGACAGGTTAAAAGCTAATTATTGGCTCCGGTCGCCTGTGTGAGAGAGAGCAGACGTCTTTATCCATCATCAGAAGCACTGCCTCGTCCTGACGGAATGGGGGGGCCGGCAGAGTTCCCTCTTCACCCAGCCACGGGGTGGCCTGGGCTGGCACCCGAGGCTCACTCTGTGCCAGGTGCTGGTCTAAGTGTCACTCCACCTCATGCGGGGAGGCACCCCTATTACCCACCTTACAGGAAGAAATTGAAGCCCAGAGAGATTAAGTAACTTGCCCAGGGTCACACAGCTCACAACAGAACCCAGACATTTTGGGTACAGACTCCACAGTCCCACCCAGGCCATGCTGCCCCTGCAGGGCAAAGAGAAGCAGGGCTGGGTTCCACCCACTGCTTCAGCTAATCCCTGGGCATGCAGGGGACCCCTATGCCATCAGCCACTGCCCCTCCCTCCAAAGGAAAGTGTGCGGACCTACCCTGGGTGAGCACAATGTCGGGTCAGGGCAGGAGGGGGTGACACCAGGAAACAGGATGTCTGGCACTGGCCCATCCACCTCCCTCCTTCTCAGACCCCGGGTGGGCCCAAACCAATGGCCGGCTCCCCTACAAGGCAGTCCTGCCCTTCCGCCAGGCCGGCCACCACCCTGCCCACTGACCCTCCGGGGCCTCTGCCAGCAAAGGCTGGGGGTGCGGGTGGGGGCGGCTAATCCCTCCAGAGGGGCTGTGCCCCCGGGGCAGTCCCCCCACTGTCCTGGCCTGGAGACACGCAGGAGGGGCCCAGCACTGGGCAAGGAGTCAGCGCGTCGTCAGTGGCTCCCCCAGGGCCAAGTGCCAGTCCCCCACGCACTGGCTGGCAGCCGGCAGCACCCCTGCCCACTGGCCTGGAGCTCCAGGTGGAGGCCGGAGAGGCTGGTGAAACCGCGGGCCGGGGTGACGCAAGCCGCAGGCCGGTTGCAGCAGGAGGTGCTGGCTGACCCAGGGGAGCGGGTTGTTTGTTCAGGAGCGGGGAAGCAGCATGCTGGGGAGGTGCACTCAAGAGCTGGCAGGCCTGCCCTGCCTTCCCCCATGCAGCCTCTGCAGCTGCTGGGGAAGGGGCGGCAGCCCGAAAGCCCAGGGCTGGGCACTGCCTGCCTCAGTTTCCCCAGGGTGTGAACGCCCTGCCTCTGCCTGTGCGCACGCGGGATGTGGGAAGGCTGCCAGACCCCCCATGGGGGCCGCCAAACTGGCCCCTCTGCCCCCGCCCCCGTGTAATTACAGGCCTGGCCCCGCCAGCTTCCCAGCCAGGAATGTGAACAGGTTGGAACAGTAGATACATACCTGGCTCCCTGGACCCGCCCCCCAGCCCGGCCCCGCCCCAAGCACCCCACCCTGTTCTTGGCCTCCACTTCGGCCACCAGCTCCACAGGGCACGCCCCAACTTCCGGGCCCTCGCCATCAAGGCCAGTGCCCCAAGGGACCTCAGAACCCCCAGGTCACCCCTGGGCCTCACTCTCCTCCTCCCTCCCCTGGGGCTGGACACTCAGGAAGTCCCAAAGAGCCAGGCTGCACAATCCAGGGCTCCTCTTCAATGCCTGGGAGCAGGGCCCCCCTTTGACAATAGTCATGGCCACCATTCATGCTAGGTGCCAGAGCAACCTTATACACACGTTCTGATCCTCACAATTAGCCCCAGTTTCTATGGGAGCAAAACAAGGTTCAGAGAGGCTGAGCAACTTTCCTGAAGTCACACAGCCAGCAAGAGGCACGACTGGGATGGAATCCTGGGTGTACTGGGCTTCAAAGCCTGGGTTCTGACTCTCACACCCCACTGTGACCTCCAAGGAGACCCACCCAGGAGAGCAGGAGCCTGCAGGCTGCTCCCAGCAAAGAGACAGAAGGGCTGGGGAGGCTCGGAAATGCAGATGCCCCTGCCCCCACTCCCAGAACTGGCCCAGGCTGCAGCAGTGAATCAAGAGGGCCAGGGGTCTCTTGCAGGGCGCAACTGGCCCTTGCTTGTCAGCCCAGGAGAGGGGCCTAAGGTCAGCCCTCAGGGGTCTGGAAAGTGTCACTCCTGAAGAACCCCTCCTCACCCCGGCCCTCATCACTGGGGCCTGTCTCTGACCTCACTCTCTAAACAGGGAAACTGAGGCAGTAACCTACTGACCACCCTGGTCAGGAGGTGCCTCTGCTCCCCACCCTGCTCGGTCTGGCCTGTTTAGCCCCAGTTTCTCCTCCAGCCCAGACCTGCCCACCAGTTAATTGGGCTGTTGCTGCTCAGGCTGTGAGCTCCCAGCATTGGGGGTGGGGTGGGGGGACAAGCATCTTCCCCCACGCTGGAAAACGCAGGGACAGGGCATTTGGGATTCTCCCGTTCCCCAGTGCCCAGGGATCCCATCTGGGGAACATGAGGAACCCAGCAGAGGGCCCCCTGGGCACCATCCCTGCCCTAGCTCCTCTTCCTGGAATTGCATCAGCTCCAGCTCCCGGGCCTGGGGTCCAGGAGAGGGTGGAGGCGGCTCCCAGGGTCTCTGCAGCCCTCCTTCCTTCACGGGCCCCCGCTCCGGCTCCTCAGTCAGTCCCCAGCGACCGACCTGACCTGGGAGTGTTACCAACCCCTCCCAAACCACACGCTAGGTCATCAGACAGTTGGTCCAGATACATATTTACCAGCACCTTCCGAGCGCGGGGCAGGCAGGGGTGGGGTTTACAAAAGGAAGACAGGGCTCTGCTAGACAGCTGGGCCACCACACTCACACACACAATATACATACATATGCTCACAACATACACATACACAGATACACACACTCATCGCACACATGTTCACACTCATGCTTGCTGCAAGCTCTGTCTCACTGTCTCTCTGTCTCTCTGTCTCTCTCACACACACACACACACACGGTCTACAAGTCCAGAAGGCAGACTGTAGAACCAGACCCTGCCAGTCGGCGCTGGGTGACCTCGGGACAAGCCATCTCCCTCTCTGTGCTGTTTCCTCTTCTGTAAAATGCAGACAGATAAGGGCTTCCTCCCCACTGCAGTCGGAACGTTAAATGAGCAAATACAGACATGCAGGGGGCTCTCGGGACAGTGCCCACCCAGAGCTCACACCCTAGAAACTCTCCTTGCAAATGCCTGATGAGACACTGGGGGGTACGGGGGTGAGGGGCAGGAGCACATTCTGTGCGCCGGGTGGGCCGCTGCAAGGGCCCAGGGCTATCGCCAACCCAGGAAAGAAGATGGGACTGGCCCGACCCTGGGGAAGGGAGGGAAGGCGTGGGGTGGAGGATGGATGCTGTGGCTTCCAGGGGGCCTGGGATGGGGGTGGGCCTCGGGCCACGATAACTTTTGCACCTGCTGACATTCCTGACCATTCCTGACCATTCCTGACCACAGTCCTTGGGGAGGGCTGGTGAAGGGCGCTGGGGAGGGCGTGTTTTGGGGAGGCCTCTCCCGTCATTCTCTTTTGTGCCTGACCTTAACAGTGGCCGTGAAAGGGAAGAGAGAGGGATAATGGATGAGCTGCTTCCTGGCAAATCCCACAATCCATCTGCGGCCTCAGGGAAGGAGGGGCGGAGTGGGCACGCACCAGGCATGTCCTCGGGGGAGGGGGCTTGGCGATCGCCTCATTAAATCCTCACAGCCTCCAACACTGAGGAGGGGTTCAGGTAGCCTGGGTTGCAAAAAGGGAAACCGAGGCTCAGAGAAGGTGAGCAGCTTGCCTGAGATCACCGGCGAGAAGTGTCTGGGCTGGGTTCCAAATGCCCTCTTCCTACTAGGTGTCAGGCTGGGGGCTCCTGGGAAGTCCAGGATTGGAAGGCTGCTTTCCCTCACCACCTCTGCCGGGAGAAGAGCCCCCTGGCATCTGCGAGCAGTGTCCACTTCTTGCTGGCACGCACAGCTGTGGGAACACTTGGCCCTCATTAGTGGAGGATCTTAAAACAGTAATGTTGGGGCCCCCCAAGACCCCTTGGCCTGGCTGCCAGCGCGCTCTGAGCTTCACAGTAAGCCTGGCTTCTCTCGGTGGCCCCAGTGAATAAACGGGCCCCTGCCCCCAGTGCAAGTCCTTTCCTGCTCCTCCAGGGCAGGTGCTGGAAGTTCCCTTCTACCCCACTGGTATGCTGAGGAAGGGGACTTCAGGGATGCTATTGCTCAGAAGAAGAAACCAAGGGTCTCAGAAGACCAATCATGCCCAAAGCTGGTCTGTAGCAGGTAAAGCTGGGCCTGGAACCCAGGCCTGAAGACGCCCGCAGCCCAGGTCTGGGTGGGATCCTGCACCAGGGAGGGTGGGGGGCTGAAGATGCCCCAGAAAGGCAGGCTGGGGGTGGGAGCTGAACTCAGCAGAGGCAGAGGCGTGGGGTCGAATCCCAGCTGAGTCACAGATGCGCTTTGTGCTGTTTCTTCACCTGGGAGGGCGAGGGCTGGGCGAGGTGCCATGTAGGTCGCGCTTCGGGTTTAAGCGTGACCTCAAGACAGAACCAGCTCCCAGGCCCTGGGGCCAGTGAACTCTAACCTCTGAACCCTACCCTGGGATCACAGTAAGTATCTCCAGACTGTAATTAAGTGAGCGGGTGGGAGATCACCTGGTGCTGGTCAAGGCAAGAGCACAGCCCCGGGCTGGGCTCGGTCTTCCCTGCAGCTGCTTCTCTCCGACACCTTCCTGCCGATCCCGGACAAACTCGACCAGTTTTGGCTCCAGGCTTCTCCAGCTCCGGCTGGGCCACCGGGCCGGGCGTCCAGCCCCTGCAAGCAGAGACCTGCTCGACCGGTCTCTCTGCTAAGCTGCCAGGAAGGTGCCGGCAGGCTGTCGGGAGGCCGGCAGTGGGGACAGGGCCAGGCCCGGCGCCCCCTCCTCTCCCAGCCCCAGAGGCTGTCTTGGTGGCTGCCCACAGAGCCCTGCTCTCTGGCATAAAATTAGAAAGAAGGCTGGATTGGGGTGGGGAGGGGGCTTTGGCCTATGAAAGACTGGGAGTAAAATAAGAGCGTGCCTGGAAGATTCTCAAGAGGAAGGAGGTTTCTTCCCAGGACCCTCCGTGTCTTCCTTGGGGAGTCCCTGGGCCTGTCCATGTACCCAGAGAGGCCAGAAGCCCAAAGCACAGCAGTCGTGAGGGAAGGCCTTGGGACCCCTTCCCAAGCCTAAGAGCACAAGGGAAAGGCCCTGTCTCGCCCCCAGCCAGGCTTGGAATCCTGGACCACCAGCCTCGGGAAGGAAAGGACATGCTCAGGGCTCCCTGCCATGCATGCCACCGCCGCCCACAATGTGAGGATGGCCACGTCAGAAAACCCGGACGTGACGCCCAAAATGTACACAGCCTGAACTTCTGGTGCAGATGGACCCCCTCAGGCCTCACAGTAACCCTGTAAGGTAGCAGCTTCATTACCCTAGTTTTACAGAGGGAAACTGAGACACGCTGCGGTGAATGATGTGTGCCCTAGGTATAGGATATGTACCTTTAAATAAAATGGGACGCTCAGCTCCTGTCTCAGGACCCGTCTCAGGAGCAACACACACAAGGCTGGAGGCAGTGGCATTGCACAGTACAGTTCTAGAACTTTCTGTCCTCACACAGCATTCCACCGGCCGGTGCTGGCCTAAGGGTGATTCCTGGGGGAGTGGGCGGGGAACAGAGCAGGCAGGGGGGCTGTGCCCTGTGGCTTCAATACCTGCCCCCCATCCTGGACTGTGGGCAGGACGGACCTCCATTTCCTGAGGGTCTGTGGGATCCACCCTGGCACTATGAGCGGGGTCCCCCTAAATCTCACACCACCAGCCGGTGGGCACACTTTCCATGGGAATTCACGATTCTTGCCGACACCAACAGACAACGGCGAGCGAGAGGGTGGTCAGAGACGGCGTGAGGACGGCGAGCCCCAGGCCGTGCCTCCCTCAGCTGAGCGGATGCCCAGGTGCCAGTGGGTGGCGAGGGTGTGCCCTGGCTGAACGTCGTGTGGCGCTGAGCGGGCGACTCAGCTGTAACAGCCATGGGCCCCTCTCTCCAGCGGGGTCCCATGCCCTCACCAGCTGCTCTGTTTCCACCAGGGGGTCTCCGCAGCCTGTGGGTGGCCTGGCACAGGCTGTCCACTCCACACGCCAGCGCCACTGACAGCCTGGCACGTGTCCTCATGCCGGATGCTGCGCTGCAGTGAATCTGCTCATTTGGCAGCGAGGAAACTGAGGCTTGGAGAAAGCATCCGCTCAACCAGGGCGGAGCTGGGGCTGGGGTCTGAACGGGCCCTGCACTGAAGCCAGCTGGTCTTCGTCACACAGCTGTGTGCCCTGGGGTGAGTCGCTGGACCGCTCTGTGCCTCCGATATGGGGACAGCGGCACCACTGTGCTGCAGCTCACGTGGCCGGCACATCCGCGTGGGCCACCGTCACCGCCCACATCCCCTCTGTGACCCCTACGCCCAGGGAAAACGGGCCCATCATCACACCTAGAGCCCCTCCCTTCCTCGCCCGAGCGGCCCCCTGGGGTCCCTCCTGACCCTCGTGCCAGCCCCAGTGCGCCACGCAGGGGTTGGCCGTGGCCACAGCGCCCACGGGCAGCCTCTGCAGGGCAGAGATAAGCGGGCGGGGGCGGAGGCACGGGCGGCAGCCCATGGGCGCCTGGTGCCCCGCCCGGGCCGGCGGGGAGGGGCAGGGACGCGGCCCCGCGCACGGACCCTCACAAAGAGCGCGTCCTCTGCGAGCGCAGATAAAGCCTGGGAGGAAGCCAGGCTCGCCACAGCAGTCGCTGAGCCGATGTGCCGCACGCTGACAGGGCAAACGCGGCGCCTTTCACGGCCACCGGGCTCCGGCCGCCCCTACTCCTGGCGCAGCGGGCGCTTTATCTCCCGCACACGGCGGCGGCCACGCACACACTTGCTCTGCGCACGCGGCTCCCTCGGAAAATATTAATATGTAAATGTCACTCTCCGAAGACCAGGAATGAAATGGAATGACCGGCTGGAAGATTCTCTGCTGGCAAGATAAAACCACCACAAAAGAGCTGCTCGGGAGTGGAGGCGAGAGCACGCTCAGGAGAGGGGGCCGGGGGCAGAGGGGGCGTCAGCTATTTCCTCTCTCATCAGGCTCTGGCGTAAGGCCTGAGATCAGGTGAGAGGGAAGACTCCAGACGCAGGGCCTGGGGTCGGGACGTTTTCCAGTCTACGGGTGCTCGTGTGTGGGGGACCATTAATCTGCACCCAGGGCTCTTCTGGAAGCTTCCTGGGCGCATCAGCTCATGGTCATGGCCAGTCCTATTCCCCCTCATCCACCCACTCCGATTTTTTCAATGGGGAAACAGGCTCAGAGAGGTTAAGCTACCAGGCCGAGGCACACAGTAACTCAGCAGCGGGGCCGGACCCGAATTCCTGGTTTGTTGACTCCGTTGGTTTCCAGGGGCTCCCAAATAAGACCAGCAGGGATCGGAGTTGAGGTCCCTTGTGTGCCGAGGAGATGGACGCCGGGCCCCCACTTGGTGTCCCCACCAGCATCGGATGCAGCTGCCCCCACGCTCCCGCCCGGAAGGCAGAATGCTCACCCACCAGGGACTCTGAGAAGCAAGGCACACCCCACCCCACCCCAGCCCATGCAGAAGGGGTTGCGGCGGCTACTTGTGTCAGGGTGGAAAGGACGGTGCTGGGGGCTGCAGAGGGCTTCAGGCCCACCCCCTCATTTGACCAGCACGGAAGCCAAGTCCCGGAGAGCATGCACCCTCAGAATCGACCCCCCTGACCCCAACCCCGGGCCAGGTGCCACGCCAACTCAAGGGGGCCGTCCTGCCTCGTGTTGCAGGAAGGAGGGTGACTTGCCCAAGGTCCCATGGCCAGAGGAGCTAGAGACAGACTACAGGCCAGCCCTGTCACCCCCTGCATGTGCCCCTGTCCCCCTCTGAGCTTCCCACGTGTGAGCACGGGCAGGTACGGGTCGAGGCGTGGGTGACAGGCCCTTCTGGTCAGGCCAGGCACAGCACAGCGAAGCCGGCAGAGAAGCTTCTGGCATGGGGGTGGGCAGTGTTAAAGAGCTGTGGCCCCCAGGGCAGGTTCCGACATGACCAATGCCCGCAGCCTCCTGCACCAGCTCTGCCTATGGCTGGGCACGGGACACCTTGTCCCATCTCTCCTCCCTTTCCTGCAGCTGCCCCTGCTTGTGCCCTGCCCCCACATGCTCAGTGGCAAGAAAGGTCAGCCAAGTGTGGGGTCCTGCCTGTTGGGTAGGGGCACCCGCTAGCCACAGAACCAGGAGGGGGCAGGGGGAGCTGGCTTAAGGGCTTAGCAGAAGAAACAGCAGGAAACGGGCCCTCTTTTCCCCTCATGGTTTTGGGATGCCTAGAGGGCCCTGCCCACATGGTCTGGGGGTGGCATTGCCAGGCACGGCATCCCACCCTGCTGTGAAACTCACCAAAGAGCATGCCACTGCTGTGGGCTCAGTGCCCCCCCACCCCCCTCTTTGTATGTGGACCCCAGCTCTGCACAGAGGCTTGGTCTGCCCTGGCCATGGGGTGCCCTGGAGATGCTGCGGGGACACCCCCAGCCCCCCACTCCCCTGGCATGTCCCGGGGAGCTCAGCACACAGCAAATGGCCTGACCTGGCGCTCTCTGCCATCCAGAGTCCCAGAAAAGGCAAGTCTGAGCTGGGGCCAGCCTCTGACCCTCCTTTCTGAAGCCTCGGCCCTCCCTCCACACCCCCTGCCCCTGCCTGCGCCCCTCTGCCTACCTACCTGCTCCCAAATCTCATCAGCAGACTCTTGGGGTGACCCGGGCCCCAATGCTAACAGGAGTAGTATTTCTTCCTCAATGACCGTCTGCTTGGCTTAACCCCACTGGGCACACAAAACCCGCAGCCGAGGGCACACAGCCAGCATGAGGGGTTGCAGGGTGGGCCCGGGGGCTCCTCACTGCCCGCCACAGTCCCCAGGGTGGGGTTGCGGGCCCTGGGGACAGGCATGGATGGGGCAGAGGCGGCCGGTGGTTGCAGATGGAAACTATGACTTCAGCAAGCTGGAATGCTGCTTGGGAAACTTCAACGCTCATTCATCAAAGGGGGCACTCTGGGGGCAGGACAGCCCAGCTCCCGGGCTGTGCCAGGATGCTGCATGCACACCCGCACACGTATGTGCACAGACACACACACAAAGACACATGCAGCACATGTGCACACATGTAGATACATGCCAACATGGAAACTGCATACAGGCACATGTGCAGAGACATGCACAGAGGCACACATGCATGTGTACACACACGAAGACACAAGGCACACGTGCATGCACACACATACACAGAGGCGCACAGAGACACACATAGGCACGTGCGTGTGTTTGTGCACTCACATCCACGCGGATGCACACGCACACCCCTGCCAAGCCTCTGACTCAGCCCTGGCCTCCCACTCCCTGGGGGCCGAGTGGGGTCAGCCTCTCAGCGGGGGAAGCTGAACAGCCACTTGGCGGGGGATGTGGGCTCTCAAGCCTCCTGCGGAGCCCCTGACCCTCATGTCCTGGCACATTCTGCAGCCCCACGCTGGCCACAGACCGTGGGAGGGCCACGAGGTGCTCATGGGTGGGACTTCTGGCCTGCACTTGGAAGTCTCTAAAATAGATTTCTGGCAACAGGGCCCTCTCGAAACAACGGGATGGAGGAACTCAGCGGGAGCGTGTGTGTGAGAAGCTTGGGCAAGTTAAATGTGCAGTGGGTGAGAAATGGGGCTTGGCAACTCTTCAGAGGGCTGTGCCAAGGGTCCAACAGATTCACCCCTCCCTGCAAAGCCAAGCCTGGCCCTGGCTCCCGCCTGCCCAGGCCTCTCCTGGCTGCTCTCTCCTCGCCAGCTCTAAGTGCCCAGGATCTGCCCTGGGGATGCAGGGTGGGGATGAGAGCAGGGGGCATCCGGG
>PVIY010041931.1:0-21283 GCA_004026745.1 Myrmecophaga tridactyla | reverse complement strand
GTGTGTGTGCAGGAAAGCCTCCCTGAGCACAGGTCTGTGCGAGGCCGGGTGGGTTGTCGGGGGGAGGGGGGTGGGGAATGCTGTGGCCCCCTGGGCTTGGAAGCCCGTGGAGGAGGGTGGTGCATTGACACTAGTCCCACACCTTGACACCTGCTCAGACTGCAGCCCCCTCCTGTACAAGGTGAAGCATCCTTCCCTTGCTGCAGCCTTCGGTATCCATCGGGAGGCTCTGATTTATGCCCTGGCATTGTCGCTGACTGCTTTCTCCTTCCAGGTCCCCTAGAGACGAGCACACATGGGGGCTGAGAGATGGGAAAGCATAGCTGCCCAGGAGAAAACCACATCTCCAGCTGCTGTGAGCAACCATAGTGAGTTGTCAGACTCTTTTCCCAGTCCAGCTGCTCCCCTTTCACCACACCTGCCTTTGACACAGTTTTCCCTTCTCAGCTGCCAAGAGGGCTTAGGCTGGTGGGGAGAAGAGAGAGAATAATAAAAGAAGGAACAGGGAGAGGGGAGATGAAGCTAGTGTGTGTAGGCACCCTCAGAGCAGCGCTGCCCATGGAGATTTCAGGCTCCAAGGCTGAAAAGTCACTGCTTCCCTTTTCTGGAGGCATCCCCCAGCACAGAGGATGGCAGGCTCAGTAAGGGCACAGCCTCTGCAGCCACTCTGAATTCCCAGAATGTGGCCCAGCTGTGGCCAAATGTGTACGATAAAGTCTCAAAGCCTCGGGTTGAGATGTCTGGGCAATAGAAATAGAGGACACAGCCAACGCTTTGGGATGCAATAAACAGATAACCTGAATTGGGCATTTCCATCACTGAAAGACTAGATTCTCCTTAAGAGCTAAAAGTGAGATCCTGGGTCTATGATGGGCCATCTGAGCATCAAACACAATATTAGCCTTCTAGGCGTCTTGACTGCTGTGTGTGAAAATACCGAGCTGTCAGGAAAATTGTGGCTTAGTATACCACTAGTCCTGTTATCATTTAGGCTTTGTGGTCCCTCGAGTCCTGGCCAGTGGGGGCTGCTCCATCCCACCAGCAGACCCAGCCTTTTCCCCACTGCCAGCCGCAAACCTGGGACCCTTACTCTAGGCAGGGAGAGCTGCTGCTACCGCCTGCCCGGATTTGCAGGGTATGTTGGAGGGAATCAAAGCTTTCCTGTAGAAACTAATGAAGAAAGATTTCATGCTCTTTCAGAGTACTTTAAGCCAATGAATAATCAAAGACCAGGTTTTTGTCTTTGTGAATAAGCGAGGAGAAACAAGAAACAAACATCCAAGCTTCACCAGGACCACATAAGCGTCTGAAGAATGAAGGGTCTGGGTAGAGCAGAGCTGCAAGAAGATTACTCACCTGATCAAGCAGGTTAAGGTAATTATGACACCAAGTGAGGAGGTCCATTCATTCATTCACTTACTCGCCCGCTCATTCATTCATTCAACACATAGTTTCCGAGCACCTGCTATACGCCAGATACTGACAGCATGGGGGCCACAGTGGCAAACCCGACAGCATCAGTGTGACTGACGTCAGAAGACCCCATACTTCCTTCTCAGTGTGTGGCTCCTATCTGTCTGCATCAAAACGCACCCATCAGGGCTGATGCTTAGAGACCATTCATCTATCCAGTCTGTTGGACAGTGTGCAATTGTTCAGTGCCAGCAAAAAAACTGGTTATTAAATATTTGGAATATCAGCCCTACATTCAGATCTCTTTACAGAGCTTTTTGGTCAGCTTCATAAGTCTTGAGGTCGAGAGCCTCTTTAAGTATCCTTGAACGCTTGTACCTGGAATGGACAGACAGGGAGGGAAATTAGAGCACATGGTCAAGCTTCTGATACCCAAGGTGGAAAAAGTCATGGAGAGATCCCTGATGACTCTTCTCTCTCTTTCTCCCCTGAAGAATGTAGTCTTAGGCTCCTTTCTGTCTGGCACTGCTATAGACAGGCAGTTTAGATGAGCTACAAGTAGGAGATGGGCTCTGGGGTCAGACAGCCCTAAATCCTAATCCTGAGTCTAGTGCTGCTCACTAGCTCTGTGTTCTTGGGTAACATTCCTGGCCCTTGAGTACCTGTTCTGATAAATGATGGAGACATATCCACTTCACAGAGTTCTTGTGAGCTTTAAATGAGAAAACAAGAACAGGCATGCAAAGTGGATACTTGTCTCTCATTGCGTCCAGCACCTCACTGTTTCCCTGTATCCGAATGGGTGGCAGAGCCCATCCCCACTCTAGAATAGAAAGGATTCCCATGCTCCCAGCCTCCCTTGCAGCTCAGGTGTGCACTTAAGACTTGGTTCTGCTGGTGGGATGTGCCTGTCCCACGCCCCCGGTGGGCCTATATCTCTGGCTGTGTCAATTGTGTTAATAGTTCCTGGGATGGTAGTGGCTGTGCTGATCATTTGGTGAGCCCTGTCCAGCTGTGTCAGTGGTGCAAGCTCCAGTTCTACAGACAACCCTGCAGCAAGGGTGCCCTCACTGGGACGATAATGCTTTGGGTGCTATTGAGTTATGTCACCCCAAACCTGGTTTTGGTTCTATGAGCAACCAAAGTTGTTTTTAGTAAATTCATTTTCTGTTAAAATCTGCCAGTTTAAAGACAGTATGGTGACTAAAATGTCAGAAACAAAAAGACAAATGTTATCATGCCCAACTCATGTGGACTAACTATAACGTGCAAATATAAAGCGTTGAAGTCGAGAGCATGGGTTATCAGGTTGGGGCCTATTGTAAAGGGTCCTGGATTGTAAGCTCTAAGTCACATATATTTAGGAGTTGTAACTGATATTTCTAAGTTCTGAGATGCTGAGTTCTTTGTATATAACCTGATTGTTCCCTGAAACTTCAGGTGTTTGTGTGACAACTGAGAGCACTGAAGCTTTGAAAGTCAGCATCATTCCATAAAGGAACTGTTTAAAAAAAGGTGAAAAAGTGATCAGCCTATGTCTCGAGATACGAATGAAGCTGATCTGGATAGGACTAAGGTAGATCGGAAGACTGGGATCTGTAAAGGATGATATGGCCCATATTTTTCAAACTTCAACCTCTGCATGGGACCAGGGGGAGAGATGCTTATTTGGTGCAAAATTTATATTTTAGGTAGCACATTATCTAACTTCACTTGTATGGTCAGTTTATGTGAACACCATCAATACATGGAATTTGAATGGGGCGTGAAATCTTGTTGGTTTGTACAGGTTGGTGTGGTGCCTCGATACATCCCAGAGTAATTTGGGCAGCGAATGAAAAAGATACTTGCAGAGTCCCCTTGGGGGACTGGGGAGAAAGGAGGAAATATTCAACTTCCCCACCTGGGGAATTCCTGATATTCTCACAAGCAGTGGGGACAGCAAATTTGTTAGGCTGAGCCCTCGATCTTGGGGCTTGGCTTTAGGAAACTTATTCCTGCAAAGGAGAAGCTAAACCTACTTATAATTACGTCTAAGAGTCACCCCCAGAGAATCTCTTTTGTTGCTCAGATGTGGTCTCTCCCTCTAGGTCACCCTGAGGGGTAAACTCACTGCCCTTCCTGCCAAGTGGTACATGACTCCAGGAATGCGGATCTCCTGAGCAAGGTGGGATCTGACTCCCTGGGATGAGCTGGGACCTGGCATCGTGGGATTGAGAAAGCCTTTTTGACCAAAAGGGGGAAGAGAGAAATAAGGCAAAATAAAATCAGGCTGAGAGATTTCAAATACAGTCGGGAGGTTATCCTGGAGGTTATTTCTATGCATTATACAGATATCCCTTTTCAGTTTATGGTGTATTGGAGTGGCTGGAGGGAAGTACCTGAAACTGTTAACTGTGTTCCAGTAACCTTGATTCTTGAAGATGATTGTATAACTAGATAGCTTTTACAATGTGACTGTGTAACTGTGAAACGCTGTGTCTGATGCTCCTTTTATCCAGGGTGTGGACATATCAGTAATTTAAGAAAAAAGGATAAAATATAAATAAAAAATAGGGGGAGACAAAGGGTAAACATTGAGTAGACTGAAATATTGGGGTCAATGAGAGGGAGGGGAAAGGAGTATGGGATGTATGAGTTCTTTTAATTTCTTTTTCTTGAGTGATGAAAATGTTCTAAAAATGGTCATGGTGAAGAATATAAAACTATCTGATGATATTGTGAGCCATTGATTGTATAATATGTTTGTACTGTGTGTGTGTATATTTCTCAATAAAAATATTTTTAAAAAATCAGCCAGAGTTGGTTTCAGTTTCTTGTAGCTCCGAGCCTAGTCTGATACAGTGTGTAAAGTGTTTGGCTCAGCGCCCAGAATACACATAGCAGGTGCTCAATAAGTGCTAGTGATATGGGAGAGGACGTCACGCAGCTGGAGGAATATACTGCAGGGCAGGAGCTGCGGGAGGGGGCTGCAGCCATCAGGGCAGAAGAGATTCAAGTTCTGTATCCCTCGTCTCTCCCCAAACAGGGCACCAGGAGTCAGATGGGCAGCCAGGGCTGCTTTTCAGTTGCCTGTTTGCAGCCTAGGCAGTTTTGTGTTTATTTGCACAGCAGGATGCCCAGAGGCCGGGAGGAACAGGAGGAGCAGAAGGAGGAGCCTGGATAGTGTTTCCTAAGTGACTTTAAGCAGAAACCACATCAGTTTCCTGCAGATCCCAGAGGTACCTGTTTATTCCCTTTACTCTCCATGTAAACAAGCCTATTTCTGCTCCTTGCCTTCGTCACCTGGATTTCGGCTCAAGCACATCCCAGATCACTGGGCTTCAGAAAGGAACACAGGGCCATGGAGTGGGCCCATGAAGGCAGGAGATTCACTGGGGGCCATCTCCTAGAGCCCGTGAGTTTGGGAAACCCTCTACCCGCTTCCCTCCCCAGGTGCATGTACCCTTCCTCCGAACCCTAACACCTCCGCCTCCCACTTCCCGCCATGGGTGAAACGTCACCCTTACCTGAAGGGCCACGGATCAGACTGTGAATTTGGGACTGCACAAGGGCGCCAACTGAGCGTATAAGTTGGGGTTCTCTGGATCCAGGTTGGGGCCAACGGGAAAAAGGAGCACCTTTTTTATCAACCCCCCAGAAGACACTGTCCATCTCTCTCCAAGTCACGTCTGCAGATCCATTTCTGCCTGGAGGGGCGCCATGTACTATTTAGCACAAAAGCCCAGTGTGTGAACTGGAGAGTTTTTGAGGCTTTACCACCATTTTATTAGTTTAATCTGGGTGAGGCAGGATCCTCTCATTTGCTGTTTCTCAGGAGTGCTCCTTAGTAATTTCTGGGGAAGAAGTCATGAACTTAAATTTCCCTGTCTCTCAAGCCTGGGGATGTATTTCAAAGCTCCCATCCTCCCTCTTTTAGGTCTTTATGTGGTTGCAATTAGCCAGTGGCCATTCCATCTAGTTAGCCATTAGGGGCTTCCCATGCCCTGGTCCTGTCTCTGCTCGGCAATATGTTGGGAGGGGTCCCTGACGCTGTCCTGAGTCCCCTACTCCTCCCATTCCCTCCACCAAGTGAGCTCTGGAGAACCAGAGGTGTGTGCAGAGTGGGCTGGGGCAGTGACCACACCCTCGAGTACCTTCTCCCAGGTGATACCTGTTCAGACCCCAAGGCCCATGAGTCTTTCTAGTGCTCCTTCCTCCTGATGGAAGTAACCGGCTATGTTCCTGTGGTGACCAGTCTTTCACTAAGGTGCCAGATTAGTGAGAGTGGGAGGAAGGGAGGCTGCTGTTCCTTCATTCAGTTCAGCCGCTGCCTCCTTGGTCCATAGGATGGAAGCTCTTTGCAAAATACATCTTCGAAAGGAGTTAGCTCCACATGGTTGCCAGTTCTCTGCAGAATCTCCTTTCTCTCTAGTCTCCTGTTCTCCTGAGGTGGCTTCCTTTTTCAAGCTCCCAAGCCCTTTCCCCACCTCCTCCCAGGAGAACTTCCTCCTCACCTCTCAGAAGAAAGATGCCCCCCACCCCAGCCCTGCCCCATCCCCAGGCCCAGCTTCCTCTTCTGCCTGGCTAACTTGTCCCTATCCTCAGGTATTTTCCCGAGCCAGGACTAAGCCCATTCAGAGCAGAGAGGGTGGTGCCTGGATTAGAGATGGTGAGTGTAGATTCTGGGATACCAGGTCAGCCTCTCAGCAGTGATAGCTGTGGCTGATTTCCTCACTAACTGCCAAAAAACAAATGCAAACACACCTTGCTAAGGTGAACACTATATATATATATTTTTTTTTTCACAAGAAAAGCAATCTAGACTTATTCAAGGAAGGATATTTCTCCTGGTGACATGACTCTGACTCTTCTTGTGATGCAACAACGCTGACGTTTTGGTGCTGAGGAGCAAAGGGCTCTCACTGACCTGACTGCCATCATACAGGCCACTCCCATCACGCAGGCTCTCCCAGCTCCTGGCAAGGTGATTGGCTGACACAGTTTCAGGTCCTGATGATTTCCACATCTCCCTGCTGACCCAGGGATTTCAGTGAAGTCACACCACTCTAGAAACTTGTCTTTTCCCTCTTATTTTAAAAACAGCTCCTTCCCCTAAGACAGGTCCTTCTCTATTTCCCAATCTCCATTGTCCAACCCAGCTAATTGCTTGAGGGGGCCTAGCGAGGAAATGGTGGGGAGATGTGGACACTGGAGCCAGTCCCTCTAACCAAAGGGAAGCATGGAGCCAAGGAAACAGAGTCATAGCTGTTCACACTTTCTCTGGCCAGAACATGAGAAGGAGAGTGCCTTGGCCGAGATGGTCATCCATCAGAAGCCTGGGGATTGGGGTCTTATGCTCATAGTCCCAAGAAATGAATTAACATCTCTTGACCTCTCCCTGGACCTAAAGCTAACCCAACATGGATGAGGGGATGTTCTACTTAGAGGCAGGGAAGAGCCTTCATGATTTTTTTTTCAACCATTTACTTGTTTGAGTTAGGATACACATAAAGTTCACTCATTTGGAGTAGTTCTTAGGTCTTTTAAGTCTTTTTTCTATCTTTTCTTTTAAGCCAAAGGTCTTTCCTATTAAAGAAATTGGGTTGTTTGTATTGTAGAGGTTACTACTGTTTGACTTTTGCTGATGTGCCCCTATGGTATCCTTTAACATGTTTCTGTGTCCTCTGTATTTTCTGCAAATTGGCAGCTGGGTCCACAAGCTTGAGCAAATTCAGGTGCCTCTCTTCTTTACTTCCTTCCTTCTTCCCTTCCTTTTTTTTTCAGCAAGACTACCTTGGAGGTGGTATATTCTTCCATCAGAAGGTAGAAAAGTCTGATTGTCTCTTTATTTGTGATGTTAGCTGCCTGTTTTAGTTTCCTAGGCTGCTCAAGCAAATACCATGAAATGTGTTGGCTTAAACAATGGAAATTTATTTTTTGAGCCTAAAAGTAAGTCCCTATTAAGGCAACATCAAGGCAATGCTTTCTCTTGGAAGACTGTGACATTCTGCGGCTGGCTGTCAGCAATCCTTGGCTGCTGTGTCACATGGCAAGGCACACGGTGGCACGTCCTTGTCTCTGCCTTCTCTTCTGTGTTCCATTTCAGCTTCTTACTTCCTATGGCTTTCTCTTCCTCTTTCTGAATTTAATTCTCTTATAAAGGACCCTACTAATTGGACTAAGACCTACCCTGATTGAGGTGGATAACACTTAACTGAAGTAGCCTTACCAAAGGCTCTACTTACAATGGATTCACACCCATAGGAATGGATTAAATTTAAGAACATATTTTTTCTGGGTTACGTACGGCTTCAAATCACCGCACAGCCCACTGAGCAATGCCTGGATCCATTAAGTCACAAAGGTTGTGAAATTGTGTTATATGATTTTATTTTTAATTCTCTATTTATTAGTTGGATTCCTTATTTATTTAACAGGGGTACTCTATGGAGAAACTTCCCTGTATTTACCCACTAGTGACTCTGGAACAATTTATATAGGAAACCTCCTGGCCTCCCCACTCAGCTAGCACATTCAGCTTTCCCATCCCAGTTGCTAGGTTAAGAAAGAACCCATGGGAGAGAAAGAAGGTTCAAGGTTATCTAGTGCGTCCACTTACTCCTCCCCCTGCCCCCCCATCAGGAATTGCTATATTCCTTCCACAAATCTAGTAGATCAGGTCCAAGGCAGGAAGGGGTCTTTGGCTTAGATCTTGCTTTCAAGAGTCCCTCATTTGAGGCACAAACACTGACTGTAAAATGTAGTAGCTCTCTTTTCTCTGTGGTTGATCATCCTTGTAGGAATCTGTCCGTAGCCTTGCAAGAAATATGTTCTTCACGCTTAACCCCATTCCTTCACTCACTTCTGTAGAGTACTAGAAACACATGACCATATAAGTGGCAAAATTTGGAGGTAATAGGGGGTTGATAATAGGAGTGATAGCATCGTGTCCTTCTAAAGCAAATTACTTAAATGAGACTATAAACACTCATTTTCTTAAAATGCTTCTGCCTGGTCTCACTTCCCACCATTCCTATGAAAAGACCCAACCTCCAAATTCTTTTGTTATACTATTTGTCTTTTCCTGTCCCGGATCCCCTACGCTGCCTCTTGTCTACTCTGTCTGCCCTCTGTTCCTCTGTTCTCCCCTTCCCAAGGAACCTCAAAATTTTCACTTGATGTTGTCTCACCCCTTTGCCTTCCAGACCATACTCTGAGGGCCTCTCATTTCATACACAGTGTGGCCCATCAAAAGAGTCTCTTAAACAAAAAGCCATTTGCCTGCAGGGAAATTATGCTTTTTCAGCTTGTAGGGATTTTAAATAACTTCATTTTTCTTTCTTTTAACTATAATGAAGAAACTGAAGCTCATGCCTTGAGGACCTGTCCAAAGACCCACAAGCAGTAAGAACCAGAGCTGGGATTCAAATCTTTACGCTGCAAATCCCTGGCATATGTCACTCTCCCCCACTGCTTATCCACCCGTCACAGTGGTAGCTACCTCTCTACAGGATGGAAGGCAATATAATAGCCTTCCAGGAACCCTCAAAGAAGGACAGATTTATCTCATGGGAATCAGAGGCCACAGACTATACTTGGCTCTTATTTTAGCTATTAAACTGGACTTTTTTATGAGAGCCTTTAAAAGGAAGTTACTTGGGGCATAGTGTGATGTAGCTAAATAATCCAGAGTGCAGACACTGAAGTCACATGCTTTAGGTCTAGTATCAGTTCCAGCAATACATATTATACACACACACACATACACACACACAGAGAGAGAGAGAGAGAGAGAGAAAGAAATAGAGGCATGTATATTGCTTGGCCTATGCCTCAGTATCCTTACTGCCCCACAAAAATAATAGTCCCTGCCCCACAGGGTGGCTGTGAAGTAAATGGCTTAAAATGGTTCCAACATCGGCATCACTTAGGAACTTGTTAGGAGAAAAAATTCTTAAGCCCCTCCCCAGATCTACTGAATCAGAAACTCTGAGACCAGGCTCAGCCATCGGATTTGAACAAGTCCTCTAGGTAATGCTGATATACATTAAAATTTGATAACCACTGGCTTAACACAGTGAAGCTCTTGGAATAATCTCTGGGACATATTAAGTGCTTGCAGCTTCTGTATTATTACTTTGGTTATTATTAGCCAGGGTATTTATTTTCACTAGGGTCTAGGGTGGAGAAGTTCAACCTGGCTCCAGCAGAGAAAGATCTGTGCACTGTTTTTATGCTCACTTAAGTGTGCTGGGCTCCTGTGATCCAGTCCGTCTGGTTTTGTCCACTGCAGAATCTCCGGCATCCAGAACAGTGCTTGGAACAGAGTGTGAGCTTGACAATTCCTTACTCCATGGGTATGGTATCTCTTCTCACTATCTCATCTTTTATTCCAGCCCTGAGAAGAGAAGAGGACACTGGAGCAAGGGGGCCATTCAGCTCTTGCTGGAAATACTTCGTCTGGACAAAGCCTTCCATGTCTGCATAGGGCTGAGTTTTCACACCCCCTTGTTTCTGTCGGTCAGAGTTAAGGTAGGTGGTGAGGTTGGTGGGAAGGGTGTTGGGGGGGTGGGGGTGTTACTAGGACTTTGTGTTCACATCACAATGTGTCAATAGAGAAAGACAGACAATTCAAGAAAAAACACAAGTAAAAAACTTGGATACCTCTCACAAAAGGTTAGCCAAATGGTCAACGACCATGAAAAAGTGCTCAACATCATTAGCCATCAGGGAAATGCAAATGAAAACCACAATGCAATGTCACTACACCCATCAGAATGACTAGAGTGAAAAAAACGGAAAATACTAGGGGCTGAGAGAGATGTGAAGCAAGCTGAACTCTCATCTGTGAATATGAGAGTAAACCTGTAAAGCCACTTTGGACAACTGTTAGGAAGTATCCACCAAGGCATAGTCTATGATTCAGCATTTCCACTCCTAGGAACAATGACCCAACAGTATTTGATGCATCTTTGTGCCATCAAAAGAGATATTCTAGTACATTCATAGTAGCACTATTTTTAATAGCCCCAAACTGGAAACTACTCCAAAGTCTATTGTTTCAGTTTGCTAAAGCTGTCAGAATGTATTATACCAGAAATGGATTGGCTTTTATAAAGGGAATTTACTAAGTTGCAAGTTACAATTCCAGGACCATGAAAATGTCCAAATTAAGGTACCAACAAGAGGATGCCTTCTCTCAAGAGAAGTTGATCATGTCCAGTGTTTCTCTGTCACGTGGAAAGGCACATGGCGACACCTACTGTCCTTCTCTCTTGGCTTCTGGTTTTAAATGGCTCTCTCAGCTTCTGGTGTCTTCTGTGATGACCCCCTGTATCTCCAGATGTCTGTGTCTTGGTTTCATCTCTTTGTCCTCGATGTTGGGTCTCTCATAAAGGGCTCCAAGTAAGGATTAAGACCCACGTTGAATGGGCAGGGTCTCATCTCCATGGAAACAACCTAATCAAAAGGTCCCACCTACAACTGGGTGACTCACATCTCCATGGAAACAACCTAACCAAGAGCTCAACAATAGGTCTCTTCCCACGAGATTGGATTAAAAGAACGTGGCTTTTCTAGGATACTAACAGCTTCAAACCAGCATACCTGTCAACAGTAGACTGGATAAATAAAATGTAGTATATTCACACAGAAAAATAGTAGACAGCAATGAGAATCAATGCCTTACAATTACACTGAGCAGTGTGGAAGAATCTCCTGAACATACTCTTGAGTCATACGTGAAAGAGTATGTGATACTGTATGATCCCATTATATGAAGTTCAATAACAAGCTGAAGTCATCTATGGCATTAGCAGACAGTAGAGTGGTAGTAATTGGAAGAGAGCAAAAGGGGGCCTATGGGGTGCTGGTAGGGCCTATGCTAGTTACACTTGTGTGTTCAGTTTGTACAAAGCTACTGGAATGTATCATTCTCATGTATGTAAATGAAAAGTTTATAATGTAAGTAATCCTGGCATGTCGATGGTCCATGTTTCCTTCTGTTTCTGAGGAGGCAGAACTATGAGTCCAGAGTCCAGAGTTCAAGACGTGAACCATGTGCTCATGCCCCTTAAGTATTTTACTGTCTTCATCAGTGGACAACAAGGAAATCCAGTACCAGAGGAGAAGGGACTTGCCCAAGGTTGCATATGCAGAGCCGGGCCTCCTTCTAGAGACCTTACTCCTTCTTGGCCACCTCTGAGAGCCGAGGCCCTGCCCCTCTGCTTTTAGAATAAGAGAAGATGACGTTTGCAGCAGCGCCTTGTACACAGTGGGCATGGCAGGGATGTGCGGACTGCTACTGCCAGCATCCTCTGAGCCACATACTCATTCACGTGGATTTCTCCTTTACCTCCCAACTTCATGTTCATTCTTGCCAACGACACATACCCGTTCTTTCTTGAAAGTGATTGCAATTCCTAAGTGAGCACACAAAAATAAACTTCTTCATTAACTAGGAGAAAGAATGTATCACCTGAGTGGAATGCACACCAGAAAGCAGTAGAAACACAGCAGCATATGACAGACTAATTACCCCTGTCTCCACAGATGGGTATGTTCAGCACAGCGGTTGCTGCTAAGGGGTGGGGTGGGGTGGGGTGGGGTGACTGGAAGCCATCCTTTTTAGGGCAGCATTTCCAAAGGGCATTCTTCAGGACTTGGTCCCATGGTGAAATATATTTGGGGGATTACTAAGTTAAATGGATTCCTTTGTTGCAGGACATTTCAAAGACTTTAATATGATAATTGACAAAGTGAATTACCAAGATAGAGATGAAGTAGGTAGTTATTTCTCTAACTTATTTGATTACTGACCACTTTTTTTTTTATTTGCAGAGTACCTTATGAAAAATGTTCCATGAAACCCGCAAAGAAAAATATTGACATGGATCGAATCAAAGCAAACGAGGTTTTTGTAGATTTAGGATGCTAAATTTAACCCCCATGGTAACTACAAAGAAAATATGAAGACTATGCAAGCTCCTAGAGACAGAAAGTAAGAGTGCAGGTTACCAGGGGCAGGGGTTGGAAAGAATGAGGTGTTAATGCTTAATGGGTGTAGGGTTTCTGTTTGGGGACATGGGGAAAGTTTTAGTAGTTGAAGGTGGTAAGAGAACTGTAACATTGTGAATGTGATTGCAATGAATGCCTAGGTGTGGTTAAGATGGGAAAGTCTATATTGTATCTATGCTTCCACCATTATTAAAAAAGAGCTATTAAAGAGACAGTGACAATTAAATGCAATGCATGATCTTGGATGGGATTTTATAAGGGAGGAGAAAAGCAGACATTATTGGGCATATGAAAAATTGGAATTTGACTGTAAGCTTTACATCGGTGTTAAATTTCTTGAACTCAAGTGTTCAGAAAATGGATTGATAAATAGATAGACCAATGGAGAGATGGAGAGGTAGATAGGTAGGTAGATAGAAAGACAGATAGACAAATAGACATGATAGAACTATATGACAAATATGACACAATGTTAAAGTTGGTGGATCTGGGTACCTGGGCGCACAGGGAATAGTTCTCTGCATGGAGTTTGTATTACTTTTGTAACTGCTTTGTCAGTTTGAAAGTATTTCAAAATAAAAGGTAAAAAAATATATATTTACACGGATCCAACCTTGGTTCAAAAATCAGGAGACCTGACTTGCAGATCCAGTAATTTTATCAATCAGCAAAACTTATTTAAGTCCTTCTTCTGTTGGAGCCTCAGTTAACTAGGAAGAAAAAACTTGAAGAAAAGCAGGGATATGAATTTGTCAGAGAAGGGAATGGTGTCCTAATTATCTTACCACTTTTTTCATCGTTTTGCGTTTAATACCATGGTGTTAGGCAATGTAACACAATTACTTATTCATGGGTTTGATAATTTACCCAATGGTCATTACGCTTCTTTACTCTTCTTTCTTGTAAAAAGACAAAACAAACAAAAATCCTGATTTTCTCATGTGGCAATCAACTGAGTGACAGGGGAGTGAATCCCATTCCTTTTTGTCAAGGAGCAGCCTTATGAATCGATTTCCTAGGTGCTTCTGGAAAGACTTTCTTCTCTGTTGAGGCAGTCACTCAAGGTGAAATCCACCTTTTTTCCCCCATTTCCTCTCTTCCTTATTTAAATGGGGTTATATGAGGATGTGACAGTTGGAGCTGTGGCAGCTATCTTTTGACTACAAGGCAACAAGTATAAAAACCAGCAAGTTGAAAAAGGAGGTGAAGAAGGAGGGAAACAGCCTGAGTCTTTGATGCTATAATTGAGCTACTGTTTGAACTGCCTAACTCTGACTTGTTGTCAAATAACAATGTGCTCTCATAGTTGTAGCTACCGTTAGTTGGATTTGCCAATATTTGCACTAAAACTAATACTTAATGGTAACATTTTTGTCTGTTTTTGTCTTTTCACTATTCTATCTTCTCATTTCTAAGGGGCCAACATTTATAAGATATATTCTTGATTAATTCATTAGTAAGTATAGGGTAGGGTCTGATATAATAACAAACCATGAGGAATTAGTGGCTTAACCGATCCAGCTTATTTTTGACTCCATCACTGTTTATATGGTTTGGGTAGTCCTAACCCATCTAGGAGCTATGTCATCTAGACTGTATTAGTTATGTTAAGCTAATTTAGGTTGCAGTAACAAACTCTGAACTTTCAGTTGTTCTGGGTCCATTTGGCTCTCCGGAAAAACTCTCTTCTAAGTAGCATCTCAGGGATCCGGGCCACATGCATCTTATAGATACACTCTTTGGAACAGATATTTTCCAAGCTGCTGAAGCAAGGGAGAAGAGGGCTGAGGCTCATACACCAACTCTTAAGTATATGTTGGCTTGGAAGTGACATCACTTCTCTTTATAGCCCATTGGCCAAAACTAGTCACACATCCCAACTTAACATGAAAGGAAGCTAGGCGATTTAGAGGTGCGCGTGAATATTTGGTGGGCATTAACTGTTCTTGGCACAATTAAATAACAGGTTTCTTTTGGAGGGGGGACAAAGCTAAATTAAATTCATATTTTAATTATAAGATGCTTCTAGATGTCAGAAATGCTATTTTTGTGAGAAAAAAATACATTTTAGAATCTACAGACTAAAGTAGAGAGTAAGCTCCAGTGGGGGTGAAATTGGCAGGGAATATATGGTACATGATAAAGGCCCTCAATAACAAGGACCAAAACCCAGAAGACATGGAAGGGATCTTGGATAGCATCTGGTCCAACACCTTCATTGTTTTCAGATGAGGCTCAGAGTTCACAAAAAGTGCCTCGATTCAGGTCACATAGCAAGTCAATGTGGACTCTCAGTTCAGTGCTCCTTCCACTTAACTCTGCAGCCTCTTTCATCAAATGTCAGCTGCTGTACACAGCTGCCTGGATGGCTTGTGCCACTGAGAACGCTTTCCCTGTGATAAACAGCTGTGTGAAGACAGCTGATTCACAAGCCATTGATTTTCCAGTCCTCTGGGCTGCAGGAAGCAGGCACCAGAGACGCAGAAGGGAGGTCTTGCTCCAGCAGGGGTATGGGGGGAAACAGTGTAGAAGACACAAAAATCCTTGTATCATAATCAAGGAGAAATGAGGAACAACTACAATCAGAGGGAAGCAGCTGGCCTGGAGGAGAAGAAACAGACAATGGAGAGAAAATGGGAGGAGCATTGAAGCGAGATGGAGGGAGGAAAGAGGAAGAAGAAAGAAAAATTCTAAAAGAACATGTCGTGGTTGGCTTTGACTCAGGGCTGGGAACATTACCTGGTGCCTTCTCATTCTCCACAGTCTCCTCCCTTGGGCCCATTTCCTCCTGGCTCCACTCTCCTAGCTTCTGAGTCTGCATCAGTCAGAGTTTGGAGCAACAGTCAACAGGATCCACTTTGGTTGGTTTAAGTTGGAAAGGAATTTATTAGGACTTCAGGCAGCTCCGGCTTAGAGGCTCAGGCTTGGGGGCTACACAGTCAGGAATAGGGCCCAATGGGTCCAATAAGGACTCCCCACTGTCTGCTGGGCTCAGACACCACTGACAGCACTGAGAGCATCAGGGCTGGGCCCAGAGCAGGACCCAGGGAACCTCAGCCATCACTGCCTGTGTCCCTGGCCACCTCCACCAGGAAGCCTGGTTGACACTCATTTCTTCATGTCACTTGCTTCCAAAGCAGACTTGTATGTCTGATAGTTGGGCCTGAAGGTGCCCATGCTTATACCTTCAGCTTAGCTGTAAAGGGGGCTGGGAAGCATTTATGGATTTCTTCTTGAGGAGGTAGGAATCTCCCAACCTAGAGAGGGCATCCCAGGGTGCTGGCAGTGAGGAAGAATGTCAATGCCACTCATTCCCCAAAACCATGATTCCCTTCCCCGACTATTCTTGCTCCAAGCTCTTCTGTCCCTCTGTTCTCTAAACACCCCTAACTCTGTATTTCCTCATTCCTTACCGCCCCCCCCCAGGTCAACCCTCCATTCTACTGTTTCCTCTCATTTTTCCCATTTCCCCATCCTCACCTCTTCTCTTCTTACCTCCCCACTTAAATGAACATGCATGAGTAGGATGAGATTGAGAAGCACCTTGGCGAGGGGCCGGGTTTGTGTCCTGGCCCCTCTGCTTACCAGCTGTGTGGCCTTAGCTAAGCCACATCACTTCTCTGAGCCTGAGGGTCCTCAGTCACAAAATGGAAGTATTGACGCAGATCTCACAGAGATGTTATGATGATTAAATGAGATATGTGTAAAGCCTGTTCGTGAGAGACTCTCAATAAAAGTTCATCCCCTTCCTTGTCTATCTGTGATTCTGCATCCTGGTAGAGGCCTCTGGCCCTCGTGAGGGCTCCTGTGGGTTCAGGCTGAGAGCGTCCTCACCTGGTCCCTGGGGCAGCACCTAAAGCTTTGACGGGTTGTCCTTTGTCTAAGACTGGGTCCCTAAAACATGTTAGATAGAGACTGGGCCATGGGGGACAAGACAGAAGACACTTCCCTGTCTTTACTGAGTCCAGCTTCTAGAGACCAGCCAGGCCAGGCAGAAGGTCTCAGTGTTCCTATCAATGATTTTATTAAATAAAAAAAGCAGTTTTATTCAGTTATCATACAATCTACCCAAAGTGTACAATCAATTGCTTTTGGTATAATCCTAGAGTTGTGCATTCATCACAACTATCAATTTGAGAACATTTACATTGCTCAAAAAAAAAATCCCATATCCCTTATTTCCCCCAGCATTGATATAGTACCTTTGTCACAGTTGATGCAAGAATATTACAATGTTTTGATAGCTATAGCCCATAGTTTGCATTAGTTGTACTTTTCCCCATATACCACCTTATTATTAACACCTTATAATAGGTGTTAACATTATAATAGTGATGCACATTTGTCCTAGCTCATGAAAGAACATTCTAATATTTGTACAGTAAACCACAGTCATTGTCCATGGACGGTTCACTAAGTTATACAGTCCCATGTTTGACCTTCTAGCTTCCCTTCTAGTGGCAGACACAACCCTAAACTTCCCTTTTCAACCATAACCACACCTGTAATTCAGAGCTATTTAGCTACCCTTACAGAAATGTGCTACCATCATTTCTATCCATTTCCAAACATTTACAATCAACCTTATTAAAGAGCCCATATAAATTAAGCATCAGCTCCCCATTCTCTACCCTCTTTTACCTCCTAGTAATCTGTACTCTAGATTTTAGCTACAAGTTTGCTCATTACAATTAGTTCATATTGGTGAGACCATACAAGATTCATCCTTTTGTGTCTGGCATTTTCACTCAACGCAGCGTCCTCAAGGCTCATTCCTATCAGTCTTGAGCAAGCCACCCCTCTCCAGGACTCAGATTGCTAATCTGTGATCGGGATTTTGGCCCTTTTCTGGTCACTGTGCTGTGTGAGAAATCATCCCCAACCCTACACCAATAAGCATCGATTATCTCTCACAGTTTCTATGGGTCAGGAGTTCCAAAGTGGCTTGGCTCAGGGCCTCTCATCAAAAGTCATCTGAACACTTGACGGGGGCTGGGGGACCCACTTCCAAGGCTGTTCAGTGGCATGATTGGCAGGTTGGTGCTGGCTGTTGGCTGGGGGCCTCAGTTCCTCCCACATGGGCCTCTCCACAGGCCTGCTTGAGCATCCCTACGGCATGGTGGCTGGCTTCCCCCACAACAAGTAATCCCAGCCACGAAGGTCGAAGCCACAAGACCTGGTCTTGGAAGTCACACACTGACACTCCACTGTATTCTTAGGCCCACCCGGATTCAGTGTGTGTGTTGGGGGGCTACCCAAGGGTGTGAATACATGAGGTCAAATCACTGAGGGCTGTCTGGGAGGCTGGATTCCATAGACCCCTGTCTACAAGTTCTGACTGTCTTTGCCTATGATCTAACAGAATTCATTCTTCTAGGAGAACTCAGTCTTCTTTTCCAGCAACCACCCCTCCTTCTAAGAAAAGTGCAGATCAAAACAGGTACTCTAAGAGTATCCCCAAATAACTCTGGCCTTCTAGGATGACATAGTTTCTGGAACAAGAACCTTAAGAGTAAATCCAGTTTCTAGTTAACTCTTTTAAGAACTCTATGAAACAGGTGCTATTTCTCATCATCCCAATTTCCTAGATCAGGAAACTGAGGCTTGAGAGGTTGACTTGTCTAAAATCATTGTCAGCTTATGCTAATTTCAAATCCAGAGTCAGATTTCAAATCCAGAATCCAGGTTACTTATACCTCCTGGGGCTAGGCTGGGCTCTGGAGGGGTGACCAGCAGCCTTGCCCTTCGCCCCTGCCCAGGTTTGAGCTCGAAGAGTCCTCTCTGCAGCCTGGAGGTAGGGCAACAGCTAAGATCTCCCTTCTCAGGAGGCACTCAGTAGCACCCTGGCAGCTGCCCTTTCCCCCACACTGCCCCACTTCTTACCCCTGGCCCCCATCCCTATCCACCTAGAGGAGATTTGTACACCAGGAGCTTGCTAGAGGCTGGAAGTCCCCAGGTCCTTTTAATATTTCTAGCGCACATTGAGCTAATGGTGTTAGCAGCGGAACAAAACAGTGCGTTCCTGCTTAAGGGAGTGATAATGGAGTCTGATAAGTCAGAACAAGGAGTGATTTCTTTGTGAGCCAGCGTATTAGAGCCGAGCTGTATAACTGCCCTTTTCTTTAACTGCCAGCAGCAAGTGAAAAATCTCCTGACCGCAAATTTATTAAATGTTGTGGACTTAGATAAGATGATTTAAAGTTCATGCTTCTATTCCTGATCTGCCTATTGCCAAGAAGCCTGAACAAAGACTTAACCCATCTCAGCAATTTGCCTGCACTTGAATGAGACAAATGAGCAAGTTTTCGGGCTCCAGGGTCTGGGGACAGGTGGAGTGCTGCCATCCCCGCCAGGAGGGACAGGGAGAGACGCTGGGTGCCACCGACTTCGTGCATGCCTCGAGGGGCCTGGTGTGCACAGCTGTGTGCGTGCGACTGTGTGTGTGGCTATGAAGAGTTGGGTGTGGAGTCACCATGTGTGGGGATGGGTGGGGTGTGAGTGTGTCACGGTGAGAAGCCGGAGGATCGTGGTTGAGAGTGCAGCCCGGGAAAGAGTTGATCTCCGCTAACATTTTGGCACTGCTACCTAGAAACCGTGGGTGCATTTCCTCCCCTGGGGAATGGGGATGCTGACAGCAATGGCATCCATGGGGAAGGGGTCGTGTGAGATTCAAGTTAGGTGCCATATGCTGAGCGCTTTGAACACTGCGTGACATATCGTGAGCTCTCAACAAGGATGAGTATTCCAATTTTGAATGTTTGTGTATGTATATGTGTGGATTCCTGTTTGAGATGTGTGTGTGTCCCTGAATCTGTGTCTAGTCTATGTGTGTGCTTAAGGACATCCATGTGGACGTGTGTGTGTAACCTCAGGGTAATTAAAGACAATGAACTTCCCGATTGTGGGGACTCAGCCCCTCCCAGACAGAATGTGGTGCCCACACCTTCCAGCTGAAGAACCCACCTGGAGCCAGGTGATCCCTGCAGAGGCCTCCTTTGCCTGGGGCTTGGTGGAGGAGGACAGATGGGTTGACTGCATGGTCTGTAGGTCAGAGGCACAGTATCAAAATTTTGCTTATCAGCACATAATTAGACTCACCTGGTCCAATCTCCTAGTCCAAGAAGCCAAGTACGATTTTGGCTGAATTGTACTAATCATGGCTGAATTCACTGTAATTCTTGTTTCATAAGCAAACTGGGCGGGTTTCTTTACTAAGTCACCCCATGGCAGGGTGAGAACCAGTGCTCTCTGCCATCAAAGTTTCCCTGGAAGCTAGGCTGGGGCGTTAGGGACAGAGTCAGCTGAGCATAAAGCTGCTGCGACTGCCATGCATCACCCATCTCTGGCTGCCTTGTTTGACTTAACGCTTTATGAGCACGCTGGCAATCCACTTCCTCCACCAGGATCCGGGGTGGGTAATGCGTGCTATATTTTATAGATCAGGAAACTGAGTTCTTGATCTTGATCTCAGAGATGGCCTTGACCAGAGCCTTTTTCCCCTTTGATTAATTTAGTGTGGTTTAATAGAGTGGTTTTATGGAAAGAAAAGGGGACAGCATCTTTTTCCAGTGCCAGGAGGAAGCAACTCACTTGCAGGAACCACTCCAGGAATGTGGGACCTTATTCCTGTGTCTACTGCTGCACCAGGCTTACCACTGCCCCCTTCCCCCATCAGAGACCCAGCCATGGTCCCTCCCATCCACTCAGCTGCCTTTGTCCTTTGCACCGAGGAGTGACACTCTGGCCCTCGGTTTCCTGTGACAACTTCTCCTAGCGGTGGGGATGGTTCCTCTCGGGGCTCCATGTGACTGATGTCTAATTTTTGAGAGGAGTTAGAGATCTGGGGAAGTTGTGGCAAAGCCATGGTGAAGCCAACTGGCCCACTGGGGCGCATGGGGACTCTAGCCATCTCCCCAGGCAGGTTGGGACAGTAGACGGGACCTGGCCTGGAGGTGAGGAGACCACGGTGTTGGTTGTGGTGCCACCTCTTTCAAAGGATACTCCTGGCTTGTTGTAACCATTTGGGGACCTCGGTTTCTTTGTCTGCAAATTGAAGGGCTGAGATTACAGTAGTGGTTCATAGGCTCTGAACAGCACAAGGCTCACCCAGAGAACTTGTTACAGCCCTCAAACACTGATGTTCTAATTCAGAAGGTCTGGGATGGGACTCGGCCTCTCCTTCCTTAACAAGCATCTCACGGATTCTGATGCAGATGATCTGTAGATTGGGCCTAAACTCCCTCCAACCCTCACAGTCAGGGGTTCAGCAGCCCTTGGCTCACTAGAACATGAGGTCCATCTTGGGGATGTGTAATGGGGCAGTGTTTTTACTGTGCTCCTAATGTCCTATTATGTCAGTGCCCCACCTGCTCCCAGATGTACCACAGAGTAAGCATGGTGGGTCATGTGCAGTTCCTGGAAGACGCCTTCCTTTCCTACTCTACAGGCCACGTCAGAGGTGAATGCAGCTGGTATCTCCACTCTAGGTACTCAAGCATAAATTTTGGTATAACCTTAACTTTCTTTTTGTTACATCCCACATCCAGCTCAACAGCAAATCTTGACAGCTCTGCTTTCAGAATCTCCCCCAATGGGACCATCTTACTATCCACTGCTACAATCCTGGCCCAACCAACCGTTGTCTCTTTTGGGTCTAACACCACAGCCTCCCAGCTGCTCTCCCCACTTCCCACTCTTGCCCTTTCCAGTCTATTATTCATACGGCAGCCAGGGGTATCCTTTGAAAACATGTTACTCTCCTGTGCAAAACCTTCCAAGGGTTTCACGCCGCACTGCAAATAAAACTCCAAGCTCCTTGTCATTCCTGTGGGACCTGCTCCACTCCCTCTCTGACCTCATCTCCTCCAGCCTT